>VYZV01003296.1:251865-425574 GCA_013401275.1 Pandion haliaetus | reverse complement strand
CCCGTTGCCCCCTGGCCCATTGCCCCCCCAGTCAGCTGCCCCCCGGCCCGCTGCCCTGCTTCCCCTCACCCCACTCCCCGGTCCTGCCACCGGCCCTTCTCCCGTGGGACTTGCCGAGTCCCAGAGACACCGGACCTGAGCGGTGCCTGGCCCTTGTCTCCATCAGCCCCTCTGGTGACCCGGCACAGGTCTGGGGTGCTCAGAGGGAACACGTAAACTCTTTAGGGGTGTAATGATCTCAAAAGCGTCTTTTGCGGCGGGCACAAGCGTTTTCTATTTTCTTTCTCCAGATCGAAACTTGAGCACCTGGCAAGGCAAGGCTATCCGGGCAGTGGAAATTCTTATTCCTGGAAGTTGGACAAAACGGAGAGAAGGGGAATGTCATTAAAGCAGTTTGCACATTGCAAAATTAAAGTGTACCTGCTGGTAACAACTGTGTTTGAATTTGACCAACTGCTTTAGACCAAGTGATAACCGAATTATACCTGCTTCAGGCTTTGTAAATTCTGCTAGTAGGCGGTAGGCTGTAACGGATTAGCTTACATCCCATTTTGTGTGCATCGTTAGAAGGCCTGAGTTCTCCGCTACTGGTTTCATCTCTCTGCAATGCAGCCTTGAACTCAGGAGAGAAAGGTGCTGCGTTTTCTTCAAAGGACTCACTCCGCTGTCACATTTTCTTCTCTCTTGTTCTTGCATGTTTAACACTGGCAATATGCAGCCATAAACAGCAGGTTTATAGCTGCAATCAAACAGATTCTTCCCGCTGGAAAAAAATAGTCCAAAACTTCAAGGGTTGAGCTCTGTCCTCCCAGGCATGTCCTTGGCTCAATGATTTCATTGCAAATGGGCATATGGAGCCAGAGCCTGGGCTGGTACATCCAGATTTATGTGCGGCACTACACATCATTCTCCAATTTCAGCCCGAGAGCTGCAGATCTTGGCACAGAGCGTCCTGAAGCAGAAGGTGGTGGTGAGTGACAGCTTGATACATTCCCATCGTGGGCTGCTTCTGCACATAGGCTCAGTTTGGCGGAAGATTTGTTGGTTAACTCTGGATATATTGTACCACTCTGCAGACACACTGTGGTAATTATTTTGGGTATTCAACAGACTTTTTCTTTTTAAAATCACTGAGTAGTACTTTACCTGATTATCCTCATTGTGAATCCAGCCTTGTCTATATGATAAGATTTCCCACTCAATCAACACATGCCTTTAACTTGTAATTATCTTTGGAAATGTTTTCATAATGTGCAACCCTTAACCTTTTTTATATGTTGATTTATTGCCTCTGAGTTAAACCTTGATGTTCAATTTCCTGGTGTCGTTATTAACATCTCCTGCTAGAGAAAATAATTTAACTAAAATTTCATGGGAAAATGAATCAAAACATGATGATATTTACATGCGGCCTTTTAATCATTTCAAACATAGAGAAGTTTTTGATTTAAAATTACAGTAATTTTATTTCAGTTGTTCTTGGTATTATCCTCAGCCATAATTAGGAGTATCCACATAATTAACCAACTGGCAGCTCCTTCCATGAGCAGTAAATAAGATACAAAAAAATACCAAATGCCTTTTCAGATACCAGGTTTTTGCAACATTTTAGTAACAAGGAATTTGGATCAGCGTCCTTTGCCTTTTATTTGGAGTCACGAGCATCAGGGCGGGAGGGGCTGAAGGCATCAAAGGGCATTGCTGGCCCTGACCTGGGTCTCCCCTGGGACCCCCACCCCTGCCCCTGTGCCCAGGAGAAGGGTGTTTTCCTGATCTTATCCAAAAGACCCTTTTTGCAAGTAGGTAACTGTGCTATCAGTGGTACTGAAATCTGAATTTTTCCATCCAATTGCCTTCTCAAAGTGGTGTTCTTTGCCCATCAGCACTGCTCCCCTAGGAGGTCTATCAGGTCAGGATCTATCTATGCATTTCTCTGTCTCCTGTGCCTGCTGTGCATTTACAGTTTGAGCACTGCTCCGAGTGCAGTCAATGTAAACTCAGCTGGTAGCGCTTCATAAAAAGCGAAACATGCTCAGCTCATCCAAATCTCAATCAGCTTTCATCATCTCTGCACCAGAGTGCTAAAATGGAGCCGGCGTAGGGCCCAGTACCTATCAAAGCAGATTTGGATGGATGACCCTCATTTTAACATCTATGAATCTCATAAAAAAAATATTGTTACACTTTAACACATTATCTGTCATGATAATGAAGTTTTATTTACCATTTCCAAGAACATTTTTACTTTTAGAGATGCTACCGAAACAAGCAGATCAGCTGAATCTCTGGGCTCAATGAAAGCTGCCAAGCAGGAAAGAAAAGTCGCCAGTGCGGACGTCTGTGTGTTGGGATACACCGTTCCTCCACATCCATTTTGCTATGGCTTTGTTGGTCTATTTTTTTTCCGGTGTGCAGCGGAACCTGCTGAAGGTGCAGAGAGGGGGTTGAAGGCTGTCCTGGCACAACTCATGCATGTCCTCGTGGACACCCCGCAGCTCCTCGGGGCCATGCCCTCCCAGGACGCGTTTCCAACATCCCGATCCCGGCGCTCGGGCAGGCTCCCCACCGCGCTCCCGCTGGGTGCCCCCACAGCATTTCGCTTCCCCGGGCGAGAGCTTCTCCCTCTGCAAACCCATCTTCTGGGGGCAGCACCCGCTGGAGCACGCTTGGCAGCCCAGATAACTGGGGCTGCTGCTTTCCAGCGAGACTTCTTCCTGGGGTCTGTGCACCCCCCCAGCTGGTCGCCTGCCTTCGCTTTCCTGCTGTCCTTCTCTGGCTTCTCCTCTCCTCCGCCGCCGGTTCCCACACTTTCTCTGCTTAAAACATCTAGTGCTTCATATGACAAGTTTGCCTTAACTCTGCCTTGTGCCCCTTAGGATGTGTTTCTTCTATTGCATCTCCCTTCCTCCCCCAGTAGTTCTCTACCGTTTTCCCAGTTCCACCCTCCTACTTCATTTACTCCGTCTCATTTTAAAATAACCCACTGAGGTTTGTGTTTATACAGCATTTAACATAACGCACCATCCCCTGGACAACCTCCAGATGGTACTGCGATGCAAGTATATGGTCATAACTGGTTACAACCCTAACGGTTAAAACACTATTCAACAACTTATCCTAAGACGCAATTTGCTCCTCTTTTTCTTCCCAGTAATCTGCTGACGCACTGATCCATAAAACTTAGGAGAAATATTTATAAAGGTGACAGCCCTGACATGGAGAATTAAATCACAATGCGAGAATGTGCCAATTTAGTAGCTTATGAAGTTCAAGTAAAAAACCCACAAAAACAGATTAAGAACTGTCACAGCTGAGAAAAACAAGCATATGAGTGAGAATTAGAGCTACAGATTTCCTATATGTGACAAAGACAGAAAGAGAATAAATTTGTGACAGGTGACAGGTAGGCAAGAACTGAGCGGTAAGCACCATGTTATAATATCTTACACATGAGCAATCCTTACTGCAACAGCTGTTGTTTAGGAAGGGAGAAGTGCTTCTGCTGTAGCATAGAAAATAAGCGATGAAGTAGCAAAAACAATGCACCAGAGGCACATCTTTTTTTTTTTTTTCTTTTTTTTTTTTCCTTGGCATAAGATAATATAAAGATTTGTTCGCTGGGAAAAGATAGGCACAGCAAAGCGCCCGTCTCGTATTCGTGGTGGGTCTGTGCCCTCATACCATCTTTAACTGCACAGACCTTCTGCTGTGGTGAACGAGATCAATCCTGGTAGTGCTGTGGCAAAACCGCTTTTACAAAGAGATTTTTACCAAAACGGACATGAGTATGACAGTCTTAAAGCCGGACGTGTAATAGCCCCTGATGGCAGTGGAAGATTGACGGTGGCCTTCAGCATATCTTTTATGCGGAACCCTCTACTTTCCTCTATAGCTGAGATATTCTCTCAGGTTTCCATGATTTTAAACTGATTTTATTCAGTTGCATAACAACAGACCAGAGAGTCCAAAGCACTCTGTAAATTGTGTGAGAATAAAGAATAAGTACTGATAACATACTTGAGAGTATGTGTTTCCACTGAGAGGTTTCCCCCACTGTGAGGTATCAGGGAACAAATGTCTCTTTGGTTTAATACGCTGTTTGCTTGTGATGATGCAGATAAAAGGGCTGCGAGTACTTCAGAGGTGGAGGAATGGTTATCACAATGTCAAGGGGGTGTATAAGGTGGCAGTGTTTCCGCAATACGTTATGTTTTCCTTTGTAAGAAAAAAATGAAATTAAGTGATTGCATCATGTCAGGGCTCGCAGCCTTTCCCGTGCTGTTTAGCACCAGCAGCCCACCCCTCCTCCCCCCAGTACAGTTTTGTAACACAGGGATCGATTACCAGTGGTGAGCACCTGGCTTACCGTCCCTTGGATGGGATGCTCCAAGCAAAGAGCAGTGACGGCAGTCTCTGCTACAGGGGCTTTGCAGGGGTGGTGAAGCAGAGGGCAAACTCCTGCTGGCTGGTGCACCTTGTCCTGCAAGGCAGGGCAGGAGAACAGCGTGCAGTGCCGTGCCTGCACAGTCCAGATGTTTATTTTCTTTAAATCTTTGTTTTGTCTTGTTAAGTGAAACCACTCTCAGTTCATAGCTGGTTTTTAACCCCCTGAACAATGTTAGAATGGGTATGCTACTCCTGCACTGCCCTTTCCCTTGTAGAAGAATGGCTATGGATGTTAACTGCCAACAAGCTTGTGCATGTGACCAGCCCCGGTTTTGGTTTAAAACCAAGACATTTGACAATTCCAAGAGATAATTTCTTATGCAGTGCCTGGCAGTCTA
Organism: Pandion haliaetus; assembly: GCA_013401275.1. NCBI lineage: Eukaryota > Metazoa > Chordata > Aves > Accipitriformes > Pandionidae > Pandion > Pandion haliaetus. The sequence goes on along the minus strand of VYZV01003296.1, from coordinate 420,790 downwards.
AAGGATGGGGGAAAGCTTTTAACGTAGTTTGGAAGTGTATCATTACCAGTTAGGAACATGATCCTTGTTGTCCTTATTTACATACGGAAAAATAATGTAATGAAATAATTGAAAATGAGAAAATTAAGAAACTTACAGTGATCTGCTATTTTTTCCAGGATTACAGCCTATGGAAAAGAGTGTCTCTCACTCAAAATCCCAGCATCAGCTGTGGGAGAAAGGTCAGGAGGGCACAACGATCTACTTGTGTCAACAGCTCTCCACACGGCAATGGAAAAAGTAATGAAGAACAAAGTAAACCCACAGCAAAAAAAGAAGAAGTGGCAACCCTGTCAGGCACGGAGAAATTAGGAAATGTCAGATTTGTAGTTCTCTGTTCATCCCCTCTCCTTTATACTGTTTCTGTGGGTCTGACCCTAAATTTATTCGTGATAGACTTTTAATCAAGTTCAATTTTAACAATTACTTAGTCATCCTCCTTTTTCTCCATGTAACTCCATTTCAGGAGCAGAAAATGCCTCTGGCTCCAGGACTCCAAAATGTTAATTCACACTCTGAAATTCTGAAACATTAAAACTACTAACATGTGCAGGGCAAAGAGTCAACTGGGGGCAAACAGAAGCGGTGAAAATTGCAGGGCAGAAGAACTGAGTTTGTTGGTATTAATCAGCTGAAGAGGTGTTGTTAACAGCAAACATGAGGCAGCCTTAACGACAGAGCCTGCTATTTCAGTGCCTAGCGTGAGTCTTACCAACAAGCAGAGTCATCTTTTGTTTTTCACCATCCTTTCTCCCCCAGATTACCAAACTACTGGTGGTGACGATTGCAGCATAAGCTTTCCCTGCATACCACAGCATTAACCTGGGGCCAGACAGATTAAATACATGGAAGGGTTAAGGAAACACAGGAAAGCAAATCCATGTTAGGAAAGAGCTGGACTGATTTAAAGCTCGCTCTCACCCAGCTCTTTCCCAGCAGCAGCATCTCAGGCTGTAGCTGCACCACGTTGGGGCTGGCCTCAAGCGTGGGCAGCCAAACCTGTGGTGCTCGGGGTCCTGACAGCTCTTTGTTCATGTCCATAAAGCAGGAAGATCCCAATCCTCATATTCTCCTTGCTCATTTTCTACTCTTCACTCTTGTTTTGTCTCATAGATGTAAGGGTGGTGTAGTTCCTATTCTCCATTTTGTTCAATTATGTTCAGGGGATGCCAGTTGTGCCTATCAGAGGGCTTACAATGAAGAAATTCACTCAGAGTCCTCTGGTTTTGGTCCCGAATTTAGAGTTTCCAAAATTACAGGGAGTTTTTATCTAACACCAGGCAACATCTCCTGGCTGTCTGCTAGGATGCAGTTCCTGTTACCCAACATAGGTGCCCACTTCACACCCCAATTCCCATAGACTTACAGGGAACAAGCTTGCTGCCACTCTTAATACCCTTGTCCCTTTCTAAACATCAAGGACATCTCACCCTTGCAGTTTTGAGAGAGCTTCTGGAGTAATTCTGACAGGAAATGGTGAGGAATTGTGCAGTCCCGAAAGTGGCCAAGTGACAGGAGCTGTTAGCTCCCTACGTTACAAAAAGTGAGATGATCAGCAGGGCAAGTCCGTTACACTGTGCAACGGCCAGTCCACCCAAAAGCTGTACCAAAAAGGGATGCACTTCTGGGATCCTTGGAAAGGATGAGCTAACTGCTGCTGGAAAGCCGCAGGATGGACCATTCCTGCAGCATTGGCCTGTGTGACAGCAGTGGGAGGCAGATGAGCAGTTTTCTCTATAACTCTCTTTTTGCCTGTACTGATGGATCAGTGCAGAGCAAAGGTACTGACTAGCACTTTCTTTTCTTTAGGCACAGCTTAGGAGTGTTGTGGGTTGACCCTGGCTGGGCACCAGGTGCCCACCAAAGCCATTCTATCACTCCCCACTTCAGCTGGACAGCGGAGAGAAAATATAACAAAGGGCTCTCGGGTTGAGAGAAGGACAGGGGGAGATCACTTAACCAATTACCATCATGGGCAAAACAGACTCAACTTGGGGAAAAATGAACTTAATTGATTGCCAATCAACCAGAGTAGGGTAATGAGAAATAAAACCAAATCTCACAACACCTTCCCTTTACCCCTCCCTTCTTCACAGGTGCAACTTCACTCCCGGATTCTCTACCTACCCCCCCAGCGGTGCAGGGGGATGGGAATGGGGGTTACGGTCTGTTCATCACACCTTTTTTCTGCTGCTTCACCCTCTTCAGGGGCAGGACTCATCACACTGTTCCCCTCCTCCACTGTGGGGTCCCTCCCACGGGAGACAGTCCTCCACGAACTTCTCCAACTTGGGTTCTTCCCACGGCTGCAGTTCTTCATGAACTGCTCCAGCGTGTGTCCCTTCCACGGGCTGCAGTCCTTCAGGAGCAAACTGCTCCAGCGTGGTTCCCCCAAGGGGTCACAAGTCCTGCCAGAAAACCTGCTCCAGTGTGAGCTCCTCTCTCCACAGATCCACAGGTCCTGCCAGGAGCCTGCTCCAGCACGGGCTTCCCATGGGGTCACAGCCTCCTTCGGGCACCCACCTGCTGTGACATGGGGTCCTTCACAGGCTGCAGGTGGATATCTGCTCCACCGTGGACCTCCCTGGGCTGCAGGGGGACAGCCTGCCTCACCATGGTCTTCCCCAGGGGCTGCAGGGGAATCTCTGCTCCGGCGCCTGGAGCACCTCCTCCCCCTCCTTCTGCACTGACCTGGGGGTCTGCAGGGTTGTTTCTCTCACGTGTTCTCACTCCTCTCTCCGGCTGCAGTTTCTGTTGCACAGGTTTTTTTCCTCCTCTTAAATCTGTTCTCCCAGCGGCACTACCACCAACGCTGATGGGCTCGGCCTTGGCCAGCGGTGGGTCTGTCTTGGAGCCGGCTGGCATTGGCTCTGTCAGACACAGGGGAAGCTTCTAGCAGCTTCTTACAGAAGCCCCCGCTACCAAAACCTTGCCACACAAACCCAATACAAAGAGCCAGCTGTGCTCTGCATTATATTTGTCCTGGTACTGAGCATTATAGACAGTAATTGCGTAGGCAGTAGTGTTCATTTAGGAAGCCTGGGAAAGCCCAATTAATGTACTCATGGGGTTCCTATAAAATGCAATTGCATCTGCCGGAATTATTATCTGCTCAAGGAAATAAATGGTTTTGTTCTTTAACAGAGGAGCTGTCCCCACATCAGCTCTGCTTATACCAGCTGGTATGGATGCAGCTGGTAACAAATTGTACAGACGATTTAGGGATACATTTACAATATCCATCCAGGAATGAAATGTAAGGCCAGTATATGTTTAGTTCCAGACTCAACTGCATATTTTGTGTAAGGACAATTAACAGAACTGAAGGACATCCTCCCAAACTTTCTGATCCACTAACCACTGACTAATAGGAAATATAAAAGTGAACAAACAAACGGAAAAGCCTAATGCACTTTTGAACAGGGGTTGTGAAAAGGTGGCAGTTGGTTCCTCCAGCAGGATATTCGTCCAGTACATCAGTTCTGCTTGTGCTGCATCACAGATATTGTGTTTTGTGTGGTGAAGAGGTGCAGCACAGATTTCAGATGTGTTTTGTTTGCTCATTACTTCAACCCCTTGGAGAATTACAGATTAAATAATTAGATTGCTAAGAAAAGGGTGCATTTTAAAAGAGAAACAAAAGTTCTGGACCCCCCTGCGAGTTTTTATTCCTATCACTGATTTACACAAAGGTACCATTCTTCATGAGTTGCTAATTGGGGTTTTTTGTTCCCAAACCTCCTACACAAACACTGTACCACATTGCAGTCCAGAGAAGATGCCCAGGGAAGTTTTTCTGTAACTTCAGTAGCACCATAAGCTCACCTACCAGCTCAGCACATCCGAAGTGGTGCAGGACGTGGTGCCACAGAGGTGCTCTGATCCCACTCCTTAGCGTGCAGTGCCAGCCTCAGCTTCTGCTAGCAACCGGCTCGTGAGAAGAGCAGCAGGATAAGTGTGGCATATGGATTTAAATACATGCTTTAAAACCCGTGCGACCCAAAAGCATATCTCCTTGTACACCGTATTAGTTTTGTCTGCAAGATTTTTATTACAGAATACAGTTGCTTGCACCGGAATAGAATGGTTGTGATTAGAAAACCGATGGAGGACTTGACATGTGGGTAATGCTTCAGTTTTGTAAAGCACACTCTCTCGCAACGGGAAGCTGTTAGTCAGGTCAGTGCCAGCTCACTGAGTCAGCTGCCCGGGTACCCCCACTGCCCTCCAGACCTGCCAGTGTCAGTGCCTCTGTGCAAACAAAAATGGGGTGACCAGGGGTCGGTGTGGAAGATGCTCCTCTGGATAGCACAGGAGTCTGAAGGCAATTTGGACAGGAAAGAAAAGCAGAGTCTAAGACTGGGAACTCTGCTTCTACACTAAAATCCTTGTCTTTTTAAAAAAAAGAAAAAAATAATCTAAATGTACTAAAAGTTGCTTGACAATTTCGTGTGATAGAAACATGGTTGTCGAGGCTCATTTTGGCATTAGAAGGAAGAATGTAAACTAACTGTGAACAAATTTGATGGTTAAACATGAAGGTTTGTAACTATCAGAGTTTCCGATAGCTGGGTTTCTGGAAAAGTTTTTCACTGGAAACTCATTGTGCATGAAATTTCATTATTTCTTGGACTAGACTCTCTGACAAAGTGAACTGAAATAAGTGACCTCAAAGATTCCTAAACGTTGTGCTTCAGGAGATAATCTTTCCATTTTCCTCAGTGTTACACATGATGAAGCAGTATGGACATTCAATCCTTTATTTATTTTTTAGTCACCAAGTGAAAATAAGAAACTGGGAAAGGATAGAAAATTTGGAAGCACTCTTTACTGGTGCAGCAGTGCTCCACTTGGTTCACTTCCACAATTGGGTCTGAATAATGGCACACGCTGTACCTGTGTTTGACAACACCGTCTTCTTCCCCAGAGCTGCAAATAAATAACTATGCAAATGTTAAAACTGGTCCCCAAGGGATAATATTCTCTCTCTGTCTCTTGTGACCCCTCAGAGCATTTGCGGGCATCAGGCAGCAGCTCCCCAGTCACATCCTCTGGTCCCCAGCACCTCTGCCCGCATCCCAAGCTCTTGTGAAGCGCAGCAGCTTCTTCCCTACGCCAGCCAGCTCCCCGCTGCCCCGGCGGGGGACGGGGAAATCACAGCCCCCTCCTGGTGCAGGGTGCGAGGCAGTGATGTCTGTCCGGCTACCGGAGGCTGGCTTGAAGCTGTCTCTCAGAAACACAACAAACTTTTACCTCGCTCACTTGTTCATGGCACACTCGGAGAGGCGGCTGCCCCGTGGGGCTGCACCAGGACGTGCTGTGGCTGTGGAGCCCCTTGCCAGAAGCCAGCAGAACGTGCACCTGCGTGTCATTGCTGAGCCGCGGTCTGCTCCCCTCCCAGAGTAACAACATCCACCCGTGACGTGCTGCGGTTCACCAGGACCCCAGTGAGCCTCAGCGCACGCTGCTGGAGCCTGCACCGGTGTGACATGAGGCCTATAGCCTCAGGGCGGGTGGAATCATCATCTGCAAGTATTTAGTCATTAAATTAACAGCTGTGAATGGCAAACAGAAATGGGAGAAAGGGGTGATTTGCAATGATTTTATTTTCAGCTTCCAATTGGGGGAGTTTTAGTGGCCTTGTGGGTCAGCCTCTGCTGTCACTGCTCATCTGTCCCTGCTCTGGAGGTGAATAAAGACTCTTTTTCCCAGTACCATCAAGTGGTGTGTCTCTGAGCTGTCCCTGTGACCTCAAACCTTACATACCCTGCCCAGGTGCTAAAGTAACCCTTGCCTGCAGCCGTGCACAATCCACTGCCCCTGAACACCTCCCCGGAGTCATCCAGCCAGCCACCAAGAAAGGAGCAAGAGAAGGAGTCTGGGGGGCTTTAATTTAGTATGGTGAGTGTCTTCCAGTTCTAGCAATATAGCGCTGAATTAATATTTGGAAAAAAATCCATGCAACACTTCATGTGGAAGCTGAAGGTATAGATAATGCTAATGGCAGAAGCAACTTTCCCACAAATTACTCTAAGAAGCGATTATTTTGGAAAAAGTAACGAGAATAAGAGAGAGACTCCTGAAAAGGAAGTTCAGTGTTTTAAGCTTTAAAGGACCCAAATGGGTGTTGTAGGGAGAGAAAACTTGAAGGACGTAGGGGAGTACAGGATGCTATATAGTCCTAGGGCAAAGGATGTGTTCTAAAGAACAGCAGATGTTTTCCTCCAGTGATAATGATGGAAAAATAGTTAAAGAGAAGAACAAGATTCTGAACAAGAAAAAATTAGTCAGAACAAGAGAGATAATTAAAAAGACATTGGAAGCAGTAACACCATCAATAAGTAGACACTTGGAGAGCCCATAGGTGTTACGACTGCCTGTTCGCTAGTACAGTGTAGAAAGATGCAGCACCAGGAGCACTGTCTGTAGCTTGTAGACAAACAGACACCACGCAGAACAGAAAGCACACTGCGAGCACATTCTTCTGCACTGGAAAAGAAACAGGCAAGACTCAACTCAACTTCAGATCACTTCGTAAGATACTGAGCGATTTACTATCAGAAACATGATAATGACTGATGATGGGCTGTTATTACTAAGACATAGATTTTCCGAAGTAAAATCACCTAATAGGCATCTTCATGGAGATCTCCAGTGAATTATGTCCAGTTCTGTTTGGTGCTTTAACTGCAGCTGATCCAGACAAAAGCTCGCAGGAGAGGAAGGCGGAAGATGCGTTTTGAGCATCACAGATTAGCAGCACAATATTCCTAAAGAGTTAAATAAGCAAAAATGCCGAAGGACATAAACATTCCTCAAACTCCAAGAAAGGGCTCTCACACTAAGTGGTTTGCTGCGTTAGTGCTTTTATGTACAGTCACTGTAAGATGCTGCGGTTCAGGCACATTATGGAGTCAGATTTGTTGCTGGCCTCTGCTGTTCACAATGGCTGCTGCTCTAGAGCCCCTGGGGCGCTCTGGTGTGCTCCAAGCTTGGCTTTTCTGCGATTAAGACCTCATGAGGGTCTGTTAAATACGGGCCAAAATTGAGACTTGCGTATGAAACAAGCAAGCCCAGCCTAGAGATGCAGCTTATGACGTAGGTGCCGAATGTCAGGGTGGGACTAGCAAAACACTTTTCTGAGCATGCTGACATGCAGAATAACTTTCTGTCTGTTGCTTATGCTCTACAGACATGAAATAAATCACAGGTTCCACAGCATTTTCCACTGATCATTGCTTGACATGTTTTTGTAAACATTTTAATCACATTCCTAGACAATTAAAATTGAAAATTTTGCAATTACTATTAATTTATATTATAGTCTAGTCATTCTGTCACATGCCACTTTTGAAAGAAAGAAAAAGACAAAAAGCCTTTGTTAACTGCTTTTCTACCTACCCAATTTGTCTATTAAGAGACCAATAATCTTGATATGTAGGCACTTATCAGATGTAAAAATCTTATGATTCACAAATTAATGTGGGAATATTAACAAAGAGCATCATGTCTTATCCAGGCACTTACTGTTTTAGGTGCTGCAGGTTACCTGATTTTTATTGTAGAAAACTTTCTAGTCAAAACAAATGGGTAAAAGTAAATGTAGTTTAAAGCATTATTACATTTTCTATTCATCTCGCAGGATGAGAGTTAGAGAAAGAAAACTGAACTATCAGTTCTTTACAATATCAGAGAAAGTGGTGTATTGTGTGAGAAAATGGTAAACTTGAATAGGAGTTAAATGGACTGTTTACGCCAGCTTTGTGTTCCCACTAAATTGTCAATACTCTGCTCTGTTCCGGTGCGAGTGTAGCTTCTCCCAGCCATGTTCAAAATTGCATATGCATTCTATTTTACAAGTAATCCATATTGAAATTGTGTTTCAGAAGAAAAATGAGAACATGAGATACAATTTAACACCGATGCATAACGAAATAAAACTCTACCACCTCTTTAATGGTTCCTGATTCACTGAGTACAGATTTAGGAATTGCATTGCATTTTGGTCTCAAAGCTACTTGGAAATTGCTTAAATCCAGAAAAGATTTACCAAGTAACTAGGCAGAAATATGGACTTCTGCATTAACATTATTCCAATTTGACTGTAATAATACAGCTGTGATTCACATATTGAGCTCTGAGCAACTATTCAGTGAGCATATGTCTAAAAATTCATTTAATCTGAGTCTATTTAAAAAGTTCCTAGGAAATGGACTCCAGGGAACAGATTTCGCATTGGCAAGGAGATGTATTCCATGATCTAATACATCTTTCTACTTCTAATTCCTCTGGTTCTTTCATATGAAGTAACTTGTTCAAGGCACGCAGTCATTAAAAAAGGAATTGGAACTTGATGTGCATTAGAAACTCATGATGGGTCTGTCTGGGATGGTGTTAATTGTCTTCATAGAGGCTCGTATGGTGCTGTGGTTTAGGTTTGTGACCAAAACAACGCTGATAACGCACTGATCTGCGGGCAAAAGGGAGGAACAGTCGTTGTCATGGTGGATGATGATTAATTGCCAAGTAATGAGCAATAAGCAAAGTGCAACATCTCAAAGTGTTTACAGTGTAAGAGCATTATGGTAAAATTGTGAGAACTTTGGGACTTTCGGCAAGAAAATTTTCATCGCATAAACAGAGGAGGAGTCCCAGAGAACTGTTAGACCAAAAAGGTATGATGAGCCTCTTTACTTATTGGTTTAAAGCCCTGATTTACGTATGCTGTTTGCCTAGAGCACTCTGTCTTTGCAGAGAGAAGGTGAATGGGCCAAAAAAAAGTATCTGTAGAGACAGGCTTCTAGCAGAAACCTCTGCTTGCATGAGATGCTGCTGGCTTCTCTGTCATTGCATTGCCCGTGGACACATGCATGCCACACAGTGGAATAACAAGTCAGACAACTTATAAACTTATTTGCAATGATCAGGCAAGTTTGGCTGCTCAGAAAAATAAAACCCACGATGGACCTAGAAACTGTTTCCTGCGAATGTAGCACAGTGCTACAATGCTTCAGATCTACCCTTGCAATGCTGAGACCAGGAATTTGACTTTATTTTTACATTCTCTTAGATGCAGCACTATCTGGAGAGTGTGTTGCCAAGAAAGCATCTGCATATTTCCCACTGTGTTATCATGGACCTGCTCAGCTGTGCCCAGCCCTGTGGCGGATGGCACTGAAGTTTTGCGAGCAGGTGAAGATATAAGGTTCAACACCAGCTCCAAATAAACTCTAAGAGATGTTTCAGCATCCAACCTAAGCACTGTTACTGGTGGAAGCTCCCTCTTCTAGGTTTCCTTCAGTTCTGATACACTAATTAAAATGAAGTCAGAGTGAAGAAGGAGCAAATGAAAAAAGCAAGGGACAAATCTTACTTCTGTTTTATGACTGATGGAAGGAATGAAAGTCCACTGGTTGGCCACAGCACAGCTACTGCCCCCAATGCAGACCTGCTGTTGCTGTACTGCTTCTCCTTATTCTTTCCAAGATAAAACCCATGGCCTTGTAACTCTTGTGTCCCCACACCAAGGAAGGGAGAATGGGACCTTTGAGGTTTTGGAACCTCTGGGAAGAACCTCTGGCCAAGGAAGCTCTTGGTCACAGTGAGTAAGCTGCAAGTGAAAGTTCACTGTACATACGGACTCCTGGAAATAGGGGTCTTGGACAGAGGGATCTTCTTTTTGACCCACTGTAATAGCTCTAAGGTTTTGTATCTCCAGTATACTCTCACAATAAATTTTCTTTCTCTGACTTCCAGAATGGAAGTATCAGAGCATCTCATGTTCTCCAGCTCATTTAGACCACAGCTCTCAGTGCCCAGACGCACACATAAGCCAGGTGCCACAGCCGCGATCACAGAGGCTGTTTGGGACGGGAAGGACTTGATCCCATCTCCCAAGATTTCATGAGTTCTCTGGCCCAGTGAGTGTTTCTTCATGCCCTGTGAGGTGGAGTAAATTTAGCAGCAAGAGTTGAGAGAGGTTCATGAAGCGCTATCTTCTGACCTCCAGGTTAGGGCAATTCCCTGGAGGCGGATGTTTTTCTTTTAAGTCAAGCAACGAGAAGACATGACATGTGGATATGAGGCTTCTGGAAATACACTAATTTTTCAGAGATGCCTTAGCCCTTCTCGATCTGGCATTGTGCTTTTATTAAATGGAAAATAACATACATTTCTTACAGGTGGAACAAAATGTTGAGTTTGAATTCAGACAATATTGCCAAATAATCTGAATCCTCAATTTTGAGGTCAAAACACAATTTTTAAACAATTTATTACAGTTACCTGTGGGTTAGTGACCAAAGTGGGAGATCATTGCTAGCATCTTATTGCTAACGTCCAGCTGCTCCGTACTGCTCTCCTGACAGTGAAAGGACATGAATGCTCTTTAACTGGTCAGTCAATCTGCTGGAGTGGAGCACGCCAGCACCACCATCCTGCTCAATCAGCTCCTGCAACTATACTGACACTGAGCAGACCCTAAAGCCTTTATTCATGAGAAGCTGTGATTGAATGTTGCCTGAGGGATGAGTGAGGACAGCAGCTGGTGGGTAGATAATGACACGTATACTCAAGACATCTGAGCACAGTTCTGGTAAAATAAGCAGAGGAACATTTTTCTAACATGACCACAAATAATAATAGATTTTACAGCACATAACAAGATGTGGCTTCAGTCCCAGTGACTAGAAATGCTCCCACCATCTAATAAATGAGAGGAGGTAGCATCAATCCTAATGTCAAAATTAATGTAAAGCCATATTGGATCTTACTGTTGATTTCCTTCCCCTCCTCTGTGCCTGTCTGTCTTGGAGGAGGAGTGGAAGTCCTAGCACCATGTAAGACTTACTCGTTGCATTGCTTGACGCATTTCTGGAAAGCACTCTGGCATTGCAGTGATAGATGTGTTATGAGAAGCTATATGGTGCAGAGTAGAAAGTGCTATTATTGCTTTATTTTGTATGACACCTGTACTGTTGTTGCACTCATAACCTTTGCAACCGAAAATTGAACACCGCTATAGAAAGACAGATGAAAAAAGGAGAGGAGAATTACAGTGGAGTTGTACAACTGTGACTGAGGTTTTAACCCAGTAACTAAGTCAATATTTTAAATAGTGCGTCAGAAGGCAAGCCACAGGATTGTAACGGGATGTGCAAAACTGAAAAGCGTTTATGGTCCTGTCACAAAGAGAAAGGTTTCGGACACGAGTACAGAAAAGCTATTACAGGGATGGGGAGGCAGTGTCAAAAACCTGCGTCTCGGTGCACCGAGTGCCTCGGTCTCTCAGGCTGAGGAAGTGCAATTAGTGCTGACGGGGAGCCTGACCTCCTGCCACTTCCCCAGCAGGTGGGAGGGCTGCGGGGTCCAGCAAGCGCCGTGCGCACTGAGGGACCCCCACCTCTTCCTTCGCAGGAGAGGGTTGGATTGCAGTGGTGGAGCTGGACTGCGGTTCACGCCGAGGCACTTTACAGCGCCGACACCAGCCGAGGGGGGGTTGCCATCCTTGCCAGCCCTACCTCACCCGCGGCAGAGGGGACCTCACCCTGTCCTGCCCAGCTGGTCTGCAGCACGCGTGTGAGCAGAGCACCCGTGGGCCTCTGCACCCCCGGGTACCCCGCGGTGCCGAGCCAGCCCGGGCGCGCTGAGCGAGGAGCAAGGGCTGCCTGCCCTCCCGGCTGCTCTTCACCCTGCCCGAGCTTAAACCCTCTGACCAGGAGCTCGGCGGCCTCCTGAGGCCCTGAAAGAAGCTCTGCCCTTTTGCATGAACAGCAAGATGCTACCTGGGCCACGCTGGCATCAGAACAGTTTCTTTTTGATGCCCTGCTCAACCCGTTTTTTGTTCCAAAGTTTAGGTGTTGCAAATGTTCACATAAGCCACTTTTTTTCTGAACAGTGGCTGCTTTACAATGTTAACTTTTTTTTTACTCTGCATCTGATTTTTGCATAGACTCTCAAACTTTAACTTTTTAAATTGTCATTTCTGGCATTACGTGTTAGATTGAAAATGTTATTTAAATTTAAATATGTTTCACATGCACATGGACATCTATTATCCGACTGGGAGGAAAACATTTTCTTGGAAGTTTATATAAGTTATGAACATCATAGTTGTATTTACTAGCTTTCTGGTATTGCATTGTGAGAAAACATTACAAATATGAAAAATAAAAAATATTTCTAAAGGCATTGTATAACCTTCTGGATTTGTCTTCCTCTACTTACTCCTGTGCTCTGAGGGTCTATTAAGGTGGCAGCAATCTTGTCTTGAAGAGAGCTTGTCATTTCTTATATCTGTATTCTGCTGCCTTCCTTTAAATGGGCTCAGAAGATCCACAAATGGGAAAAAACAAAGCAAGAGAAATCAAACCAGCAAAAAACCAACCCAGAAACAGTGGTTAATCTTAAAGTGATTTTTTTTCCCGGGCTAATCCCGCTGCCTGGGCACCAGCTATTCTCCTGAAGAAACCTGCCATGTTTTGCTGCTGTGTTCCCCGGGCCCAGCACCTGGGCAGGAACCACGAAGGTCCCTCTCAAGTCCCTCCAGCTGGGACAGCCCTTCCTCCCCACGGCACACGAACTAGGGTGGCGTGGTCCCACAGGGATTTGGACCTCTGGGAACACCAAAGAGGACAGTGTGGACACAGCCTTTGAGCTTCGTCCAGCAAAACTCTCTTCAACTTCTTTACGATGTGGGGATGAGCAGCCTCTGTATTTCATCCTTTTTGCCTTCGCAGCAGTTTTCTAGCTTCCTCCACTTTCTGTCTTTGCATCTGATTTTTGGGTGGCAAAGTGACTCCTTCTGCACAAGTAATCAATACCAGAATGATGCAAATGTACATTTTTGACACTTACAACTCTGTTCCACCTCACCTGTACCCAACAAACAGCTTGGAAGGATCTTTAGACCACTGACGAGCTTCAATCATAATGATTTGTAACTGATTAGTGAGATTTTAGATTTGGGGTGGCATAATATATCAAAGCTTTACGCAGACAGATTAAAGATCCTGCAGTATGCCTTACTATGGGATAGGAACATGTCCAACTCCAGTTTATGCCTAGCAGCTTAACATAGATGTGGACCAGTAAAACAGGAGCTCATCACTCTCCTGGCAGTAGCTGTGATGCTCCCTAATTAATTATAAAGCATGTGGAGGCACAGATACAGCACAGGACGTACACTGGGCTGGGCATGAAGCTCTGTCAGCATGGTGATTCCTGCAAGCAAAATGGATATTTGCCATTAGTCTGAACTTTACATTAAGGACTGTTTCCTGTGAAAATATTTTAAGATAACACTTTCAACAATAGGATGAAGTTCAAAGGAAAATCAACAGGGTTTCTGGCAAGCCAGGAGGAGAGAGGATCTGTGCAACCTGGATGGCACATCAGAATCTGACTGCATTTTTTTCTGCAGTCCTAATATTTTTTTTCTTCTTCTTATGCAAAAGTTCAGTTAAGTTCTAGTGTAAATTTACCAGTTGTGAACTTACCTCTGTCCACTGAAAAGCTAGCAAGTCTTGATTTACAACAGCAGAGAGACATGGTCCAGTAGTAAGAGGACCCAGATGCTCCACCTCTGCTGGGATGTGCAGAAGCAGGGAGGAAATCAGGATTTCTTTGTGGGCAGAGATGAAGCCATGACTTTGCAGGTCTGTGCTGTGCACAGCAGTGCTGGTCAACATGAACTTTGGGGTCCATCAGCGCAGTCCATGCTGGCCGCACGGGGTGGCTGCGTCTCCTCCCAGGAGCAGGAGCAGAAGTGCCGGAGCATGGAGACATCCTCCCACCGCCTGTGCTGGCTGCAGGGGCTGCACAGCACCAGGCAAAACCCTCCCCAGCGCTCAGGCAAGCGAGACTGAACAGGGAAAAGATGGGAAATGGGGAACTTGGACACAAACCTTCCAAGGCAGCAGTGATGGGGGGGGGAGGTGGGGGAAGGAAAGGTAGTGCATTGCTGGTATGAGAGTTTCACTAAATTGTTTCTGGTGTGGAGCTGGTGCTTCAGGTCTGCTGTTCCACAGAACCCAGAAGAGCTGCTTCCGAGAGCAGCTCCCCGTGGGAGCAGAGCCTTCGTGGTGGCACGTCTACTCCGCGGCTTCAGCTGGGCACAGCAATTGAGGCCACGACAGTGAGCGGCCACGGGAGGCACCATCACAACACCAGTTATGTGTCCCTTTTGGAAATGCTTCTACTGCTTCAGTGGGTAGCAGAAAAGCTAATCCATTGTTCCTTTTTTCTTGGTGTTCACTATCAAGACATCCATCTCAAGAACAGATCTCCATGTGCCTCCTTCTTCATGAGAACATACCATTCCCACCACTGTGCCTGTAATCCAGGATAAACTGGGGATGTGCTTCAACTGGAGCTTTGTCTGGAAGAAAGAAGTCACTCATAGGATGCCAGAGGCAGCTGACTTCTGGGTGATGTTGATGGGGATGCAGCCCTTGCTCTCACACAGCCATTCCAGCACCAGGTATGGGTTACTATTAATTTCACTTTCCATAAATTGTGATTGATTTAGTAACAGAAGATACAGAACTTCCTCCTCTTCTTCCCGTAAGCTACTGCTCCCTGGTACTTGCACTCTGATCCCAATCAGCTGCAACTTTAGAATCAATAATACAGGCTATGGCATGTAAGCACAGAAAACTTTCCCTGCCATGTTGACACAGAGCTAGTCATCATTGTTATTACTGTCAAACCACAGCCCAGCAAGCCGGTGCAGCATTTGTCCCACAGAGCCTCAGTGCCTGCCAGATTGCCTGTTTTTCCCATTGCTGCCCCATCATTTTTGTAGTGTTTCTTAGAGTTACATTCAGTGTTTGATTTATTCCCTGTTCGTTTAATAACAAATGATTATGTGTCTTCTATCTGTGATTTATTACGATGAATCACCTTATCCCTGAAAATTCTCACGTGGTGTGTGCAGCCCTCCACATTTATAAATCTGAAACGTTACTCTGTGCTTGGCAGGCCAGCTCCAGATTGTCAAGCCACAGCCACGGACATCAGAAAAACCAGCAAGAGAATAGGTAAATGATGTGGGCTTTGCTAATCAGGGAGTCTGCCAGAGGACCTGAGGTGACTGGGTGAATCAGCATCAGCAACATGATAACGGATCCATACTGCTAATGGATGACACAGTTTGTTTTCAGAAACCTTTGAATGTTCTCCCCTCTTAGCACCAGTGCATTCATGGTCCTTCGCTCTTCTTTGGTACAGGCAGCACGGAGACCTTCTCTGCACATCTAACGCAAGAAACGCTGCTCCGGGCTCATGTAGAGCAGGATCCCCACGCAGGACACTGCTCAGTGTGGGCACTTGCGGGTGTCTCAGAGGATCCTCTCTTTACCGAAACCTGTAAAGAGGTCTCTGTCTTAGAGCATCTTCTGCACTCTGACCCAGAACGGGAACAAGGAGGACGCTGCCAGGTTCTACAGTTTTGAATAGTCTCCTTTAAAATACAAAGGGACAGAGCCAGGTGCCCATGCAGACACCTCATTCTGTTTGGAGACCGCAGGGCACCCAAGGCGTGGGTCCCTGCCCTCGTGGAAGGGAGGTGGTGGCACTGCAGGTCCTGCAGGGTTTTGCCATGCCATCAACCCCTACCTTCAGGCACCTCACTCCCATCCTCTGGATGCTTTTTAATGATAATAAAATTACTTCTGGCAGATTGCACACCTCTCTGCAGGATTTTACCATAAAAATATTTTTATTTAGCTAATTTTATTTTTATCCTACTATGATTTTTTGTATTATCACCATTGGAAAGAGTTTGCACCACTTCTATATATTGTTTTCCTTCAGATATTGATAATTGTTACATCCCTTTTAAAGAGAGCACTCAAGGCTATTTGTTGCATCTCCTTTCGAACAGTACTCTCAAGCCCATTTAAGCATTCACTGTTCAAAACCAGCACTTTCAGAGTATGTGGAAATAAAATAAAAGCCAACACAATTCAAGGAACCAGGATTAGAAAGATGCATTTAGTAGTTCATTATTTGTATCCATCAGTAGCTAGGAGTTTCCAGGTAGTTCTAGAAAGCAGCCGCCTACACAGCATAGGTTAAAGCATCTCTCTCACTAGGGCCAAAGTTGTGGGGAAAGGGTTTATGCCTGAGTTTGTAAAGAAAAGTACAGAGGGTGAGAAGCGAACCCCGAAAGACATTCTCTTCCCCATGTCTCAAATGTGGGCTTCTGGAAATAAAGGATAATCCAGAAAGAATTTCTTTCAAGAATGCATAATGCTGAAGGGATTTTTCTCAATATCTCAGTAATTAAAAAATATTGCTCACTTTGGCTACAGGCCTCACATTTGCAATGTCTGTTCAGCTCGAGAGAGTCGCAGGAGGCAAGCCAAGGCATGGTGGAGGACGCAGGTTAGGAAGGGAGCTCTGGACCAGGTCCGCGGGCTCCATCTCAGGCACAGCGTGAGACAGAACCTATTGACACAGTGGCCGAGTCTGGCTGCCGTCCGTCCTTTCCCCACGCTTTGCAATCACAGCTGACTGCTGAGGATGGAGTTTCCTTGGCTGGGAAGGAAGCGATGTGATGTGTGGATGCCCAGCTTGGAGGAGGGAGGGGACTCCTGCCAGCGTGGCTGCCGCGGGGTTGCCGCTGGCAAAGGTGAGGCATTTCATTTCTCTTATGGCGGCACACCGGGCTTGGTGAGCAGAGCCCGCACGAAGAAGCTGTAGCTGAGGATCCTGAAGCAGCATGCACTCCTCCTCCTGCGAGGTTCCGGGGGATGCACCTTTTGGCAAAGCCGATTGACTGACTGCAGTAAGGTCAAAAATAATAAACTGGGAGCAGGTCTAATTTTGCTCCTGACTGCCATTAATTCTCGTATAGCCTTGCTGTTCAGCTGCTCACATGAAGAGAGAAACAGGCACAGACGGAAAGCGTAAGGCACAGATTCATGGACAGATCAGAAATGAGCTTCCTCATTCTAAGATTCTGGATGCACTGTAAGATTGGTGGGGGATTAATTATGTCAGACCTGATCATTTCGTCATCCAAAAGTGCCACCCTCTGAGCAGGGACAGCTCCGCGCCATGGCAATGGCATGCACCCACAGGTGCTTGTGAGAGAGCAAGGGGGAGGACAGCGGGGTGGGAGTTAAGGAAAGGGGCCAACACTCCCCTTCCCGGTCAGCCCGGGTGCAGGGGGCTGGCAGGAGCCAGGAGATGAGGTCTGACCCTCCTGTGCTGGACTGCTGGTCCCAGCACACGCGCAGGGGATATCTCCAACACTCAGGGGTGGCAGGAGCAGTCACTCGTGTGGTAAGCTGAAGGCAGGGACTCAGTGCAGGTGCTGGAGAGGGTTTTCCACATGGAGCGGCCAGACACTGCCACTAGATGTGTGCGAGGCCAATGGCCTGAGGCCAGATGTGCCGAGCTGCGCGGCTGCAGTGGGAACGGTGATGTAGCTCTGAAGCGAGCTTCCCCTGATGCACGTTTTCTCCACTAGCCCTGAAGTGAGGCTAGCCCAGAGCTAACCCTGGCATTTTGGCCCAGGGACCAAAGGGTTTGATTACATCAGAGCAGCCTTTACTTCCAGTATCCTTATGCTGTATGTACCCGGGCTTGCACGGACCTACTACTGATACTTTCTAACCTGCGTTGTCTCCATATAAAAATGTGATAGCTCTTACAGTAAATACAGCTCGAGACCTCTGCACTTCTGAAACTCTGGCATTGCTGGACAAACAGCAGCAACAGCAAATCCAGCACCTGCCTGGATAATCACGCTGCCCTGGGCCAGCTCAGGGTGGGCATTGGCGACCAACCTGAAAGGTGTCCGGGGCACTCGCTGGTCAGTGCTCCCCTTTGTCAAGAGCCACGCGTGGCTGCACTGTGTGAGATGCCAGGTCTCGAGGCTTTCTGAGTGCGTACCTTTGCTTCCACCAGACAACCTTTTAACATAATGCCCTGCCTCCCGGCTGCCGCACAGGTGCACTAGGCAGAGCTATAAATCCAGTCTTCCCTTTTCTCAAGTAACACAAACATTAATGTATCCCTAAAAAGCATAATGCATCAGCTTTATTCCAACTGATAAATAAAGGCACAGTTGTTAGAGATTCAAGTTTCTTTTTTTTTCTCCTAGCTTGAAGCTTTGGAACAGTATTTGAGAAGTGTGTTTAATCCATCCAGCACACAGTTTTGAGAGAATGGAGGCTTCAGCTTTTTTTTCTGTGCTGACGCTTGCCTGAGCCTACAAAGCACCGAGACTTCTGACACAGCCCAGAGACAGGAGCTTTGGTACTTGAAAAGTGTTGGCAATACGACCCAGGGCTAAAACGATTAATCAGTGCCACAGACCCAAGGCAGAACAAGGCACGCCTTGTACCAAGCTGACCCCTCGCTGCCTCGCGAAGCCGAGCCGCTAACGCCCGGGCCCTGCAAGCGTGTTGGTGCAGGAGGCTGGGCTCTCGGCCGGAGGCGGTGCTGGCACACAAGCTCTGGTTCCCCCAGCAAGTCTCCTGCATGATGCTGCATCTCCGTGAAGTTGCATGCTGAATGGCATCCATTCTTTCATCTCGGGGAAATGTAAACATCTGGGGAATAGTTAATTACTGGCACTGGTATTTAATTAGCTTTATGTATTGCTTTTCATTTTGGGTGGCACTCAGATGATAAATGGTATTTTTGAACCTACAAATCCATTACAACTAATAGAATTGTAAAAGCTTTTTCTCTCTAGCTATTATTCTGTACCGAATGGCCTACTCACAAACAACACATAAATGTAATTTATTTTCTCCATGGTGGCAACTTTTACTATTGCAACAGTCACGAGTATCCAGGCTTCTTATTACAGCATCCTTTTTTCTTTACATTTACATTTACTTGTAAGAAGCTAGTTATTATGCTTGTTGTGTTCCGTGGAAAAAAAATGCTACCCTAAATCACATTTTATTTGAGGATTTTTAACAAGCTATTTTAATTAGAAGTTCTCAATGACAATATCTGTAGGCCAGTGGTCTTTGCATCACCCTTTTGCCAGGTACTGTCACCAGCTAGAAGGGACAGGTTCAGGTATAGTTGGACTATGCTCAAAATTAACAAGAACACCATGGGTTGGCAGAGAGGGTAACTCAAAGGAAGAGAAATGCAATTTGGATAGGAAAATGCAGTGATGGTGTAGGGAGAAACGAGGATTATAGCAAAGACCCAGCATAGAAGAGGAAGAAATCTGAAACACTTAGACTGTAGGTCTTTGAGACATGAGACCCTGTGACCCTCTGGGGACCAGGAAAGGCTCTGGTAGGCTGCAGCTTAAATCCATTTATTGTGGTATTAAATGCTTTTCTTTATATGGGCCAGTTCCCCAGCCCATTACAAAAAAATCATGTTGTCATCAGCAATTTTCCCTGAACGTTTTTACTGACAGGTTTTCCTACAACTTCCCATAAAAGACTGTAGTAAAGTTACACTCCCTCTTCCGTATAAATTCAAACTGTTGTGTTTATTACCCAAGTCATACTGGATTAATTTTTTGTCATATCTCATTAGAAATTCATCTTTAAACAAGGTTTGTTATTTCCCTTGACTCATTTTCAGTGTTCTAGCTTTGCACAATGCTGTTCCTGCTCTATTTTTGTTTTCAGGCTAAAAAGACTCATATACTTCAATATGATTTGCTAATTCCACAGTATCATAAATATCTACAAAAAATGCCAAATATCCTTGCTGGGTCGATTTTTGTACACTTTAGTGCTGGCTACCATATGCTTCGCTACTGTGGCTCCCGCTTGTGGCTCTCTAAGAGGCTAATAGTTTTCAGTCACTGTTTTTATGGCTGACATCATGGTCTGATGACCACTCCACCTCCCAAGCTCCTGCACAAATAAATATGAAAGAAACATCAGGTAGAAGAATTCCTGAAAAATGAGAAAGACAATACACAATGCATAGAAATACAGGAAAAAATATTTTGTGATGTGATTGCACTTCAGGAGGAAATACGAGGCTGTGAGTAGAGGAGATGTATGTTCGGGGGACAAAAGATAAATGCTGCAGCACGGTGACTGTAACCATTGACATTCAAGGCAGATGCCTTGTTCTGCTCCAGATCCGAGGTCACATACTGAGCCCTTCCAGCAGCACTACACTCGCCCTATTAACCTTCTCTCTCTTCTAAGGAAATGCCACTTGCAATTGAAATTCAGAGGGAAAATGACATATCACCTGTTATTCCTTATTGTCCTGGAAATGTGTTTGTGTCAAAGATCAAGTATTCCATGGTAAAATTATGTTTTAGATATATTGTTTCCCTGAGGATTATTTAGACCAGAGGCTTTTAATAGAAACTTATTTATAATAACAAAAAACATGCCTGCCAGTTTTTAACAATATAGCAGAGGGGGGGGAAGAAAGAAAAAAAATGTGGAAATGTTAAAAAGAATGATGTGCACACCTAGTTCTTCGTCTGGAGGATAAGTACAGTCACACACATAAGAAGAAAGAATAGCTTATTTTATTTATATCTTTATCAAGGATCTGGATAAGGGGGTTGAGTGCACCCTCAGTAAGTTTGCAGACAACAGAAAGCTGGGAGGACGGGTTGATTTGCTTGAGGGTAGGAAGGCTCTGCAGAGGGATCTGGACAGGCTGGAGTGCTGGGCTGAGGCCAATTGCATGAGGTTCAATAAGGCCAAGTACTGGGTCCTGCACTTGGGTCACAACAACCCCATGCAATGCTACAGGCTTGGGGAAGAGTGGCTGGAAAGCCACCCAGTGGAAAAGGACCTGGGGATGCTGGTTGACAGCTGGCTGAATATGAGCCAACGGTGTGCCCAGGTGGCCAAGAAGGACAAGGGCATCCTGGCCTGTATCAGAAAGAGTGTGGCCAGCAGGAGCAGGGAAGCGATCGTCCCCTGTACTCGGCACTGGTGAGGCCGCACCTGGAGTCCTGTGTTCAGTTTTGGGCCCCTCACTCCAGGAAAGACATTGAGGTGCTGGAGCGTGTCCAGAGGAGGGCAAGGAAGCTGGTGAGGGGCCTGGAGCACAAGTCTGATGAGGAGCGGCTGAGGGAACTGGGGTTGTTTAGCCTGGAGAAAAGGAGGCTGAGGGGAGACCTTCTCGCTCTCTACAACTGCCTGAAAGGAGGTTGTGGTGAGGTGGGTGCTGGTCTCTTCTATCAAGTAACTAGTGATAGGACAAGAGGGAATGGCCTCAAGTGGTGGCAGGGGAGGTTTAGATTGGATATTAAGAAAAATTTCTTTACTGAAAGGGTTGTCAGACATTGGAACAGGCTGCCCAGGGAAGTGGTGGAGTCACCATCCCTGGAGGTATTTAAAAGATGTGTAGATGTGGCGCTTAGGGACATGGTTTAGTGGTGGACTCAGCAGTGCTAGGTTAACAGTTAGACTTGATAATCTTAAGGGCCTTTTCCAACCTAAATGATTCTATGATTCTATGATTTTTAGGAAGTCCACACTGACAAGCTGATCCCAAGAACACATTTTTGGGGATTTACATCATCTTTTTACTTCTATGGAGGAAAATGATCATGAGGTGATGGTTAATTCAGGTTCTGACCTGAATTCGGAGTTAATATCTCTGAAGGAAAGTGATTAACATTGAAATTAGTCAAATACCATCTCCTGTGCACCAGCACATTTGGCAGACTAAGCTGGAAGTTTGTTTGCTGGACCTGGCACAACAAATAGAGAGACCCTTCTCCTTCTGCCTGACAGCTTTCTGAAAGGGGTCAAGGTGAACATGGTGAGCCCAGCACAGGAGGGACAAGCTGGCATGCCTGGAGGGAGCAGAAGGCAGGGCTCAGCAGTCCCGACTGGGATTAGGAAATAAAATCAAAAAGCATCCTTTATTTGTTGTGTCATTTTTCTGAGGAGACTTTGTTTTGTTGGATGCTAAATGGTGTTGAACCTGGTGGGGTTGTACTTTGTCCTCTGTGATAGCTTTCTCCCAGCACAAAGCACTTTTGTGCTCCCAGTAGATAAGAAAGCAGACATCCCTGAGAAAGCACAGCTTCTCCCTTGTCAATGACGGCGACAGCAAAGGGAGCAGCACTCCTTCTCCAACACCCCTTCTCCACTGCTCATCGCTCCCCCTTGCAATGTGGTGCTCATTCCTGAGTTTAATTAAAAATAGTAGTAAAGCTATTGAAGCGGGAAAACAAGGACTTCTTTTTCCTTGAAGATGGAGGAAAGGAGATTTCACTCAGCTCCTCAGTCCATCCCTGAGGCATGTTCAAAAACACCCAACCAGAAAGGCCGAACTGCAGAGCAGCTCTGCTTTTGCTGGGTGGAGGTCCTGGTCCAGCTCCAAGCTGAGGCCATGTTTTCGCCAAGCAACTGTCAGGCGTGCTGAGGGTTTGGGGTGGAAGCACTGGGAGGTGTGCAGCAGGGGCAGCTCTTGCAGAGGGATGAAGTCTCACCGGTGGCGGGATGCAGCCGTGCACTTCGACAGCCGTCGGGTTTGGTGGTGACCCCGTGGTGTCACACCATGGTTCCAGCCAGCAGCAGCATGGAGAGTCAGGTCTCGTTGGTCGACCCAGGCTCACGCTCCCAGCCAGGCTCGCGGGGACAGCTCGCGTCCGACCGAGCGGCGGGCTGGAAGGGGTGATCACGGCACGCAGCCTGCGGCAGAACTGCTCTGCCCCGCCGGTTCGCTGCCTCTGCTTGCGGGCTCCCGGCTGGGGCTGGGACATCTGGGGCCCAGACCCCCTGCCCGTGGTGCTGTGGGATTCACGGTGCGAATCACAGCATCGTGCTTGGGTGCCTGTGCGGCTCCTCAGGTGCGTGGGGGACGCGGCGGCTGCAGCCCCGGCTAACTGCCGTGCCCGGGTGCCTGTCCGTGCAATGCTCCCACAACTCAGGCAACGAGCTGGCAACTTCTGGAGGGACAGACATGCAAACCAGTGCCCAAACATCACCTCCCTCCCTCCCATTTGATCGTCATTAGCATTCAGTTTAACCCCATGCAGAAGGCACTAATTAAAGAGTGATCAGTTGGGTCAAAGGAGCGTGCACCCTGCTGTAGAGCAAGGTAAGCATTAATCCGCCAGGCATCTGATTTCTGATAGCAATTGGAATGCTGCTGCAAAGTGCAGCTGAGCAAAACCAGTGTTAGCCAAATATTTAAAGAATGAAAACACATTTAGATTAATCATAGCTTTTGTGGAATTGTAATGAATGTATTAGATACTTTTGACTGAAAAAAAATGAAAAGCAAATAAGTAATAATTGAAAATCTTTATTTTTACAGATGTATCTGTTTCAATCAGAAAATGTTTGTTGTTTTTATTCTTTTTAATACAATTTAGGCTTAACATATTTAAGTGGGGAAGGAAGTGTTTCCTTTAGGAAAAAATTAAACCTTAAATACTTGATTAATCAATTTTGGTTTTCCTTTTTTTTTTGAGGTTGATGAGAAAGAAAAGTTGTCCTTTTTTTAATCTGGCCAGAGAACTGAACAGTCAGTTACACATACAGCTGCACCCCAGAGGGCAGGTTCGCTACCAAACCAGTAAATTAACAAGTTCTTTGGAGTTCTCTGCTGACTAATGTGACTGTTTAGTCTACAGGTGAAACACAGTAAACAAGATTAATCTGTTTGTGATTTTATACACTTCAAAATGAGTGAATGCTAGCGTAAGATGACTCTGAAGCATGCAGGAATATATAAAATTAATTGTTCGAATGTAGCATTTTGAAGGAGCCATCATGACTGAAGTCATACATGCCTATTTTTTCATATATTCATTTAGAATGAGTTATATGGATTAATTAGACATTAGAGGTAAAATCCATAACACAAAATAATGCACAAAACAAAAAAACCCAACAAAACAAAATATGCCACCAAAAAAAAAAATTAAAACTTTTCTCTTTAAATCTTCTTTCTAGTTCTTTCCTTTGCAGTATGCTTGTGTTTTCCAGCTTATCTGTTCTGCCTGCATTTAATTTAATTTGTGTAACTATAACAATTCTCTCAGGTGCCATTGTAAATTGCAAACTTTCCCTTCCAATGCAAAAGCCAAAGTCAAGGTCTTAGAGGAAAGATCCATGAAGAGCAAAGCAAGTGGAGGCCAGGCTCAACCAATGGCTTGGCCTATCACATCTCAGAACATGAGCTGTGACATGTCAGTCACTGGGGCTGAGGTGCCAGCCCTTAAGAGTTTGAGAAAAATGATACTGCGATGCCCAAAAGATTAAATTGGGTTGCCCTTACGCAGTAGTACTGTCATTTATGTGAGTTTATATCAGCTGATTTAAGGCAAGCTGCCCTGGTCTCAATTTTTGTTTAAGACGTTTGTAATTCTCTTGGCCTCCCTTACCAATTTGGTGGAGACATAAGGTAGACAATCAAATTCTGAGCACCTGGTGGGGAATCTTAACACTTTTATAACACTTAATACAACTACAGCTTACCATATGCACAGTGACTATAAGAGCTGAGAAAAAGCAAGCAAAGCAATGTCCCCGGGTGACGAGAGGCTGGATGCTGCGAGGTGCGGCTCTTCCCAGGCCAGGTTCTGCTCCAATGTGTCTCACTTACAATTTTTACTGGTGTCTTCCTTCCATTCACATTTGTCTCAGTCTTGCAGATTTTCCCAAACCAACTTGAGCTTAAGCTTACAGTGCATGCACTGCTTGGCTCTGCTTATCTGTAAAGACAATTTTGCCCCTGTGGCTACTTTTCATTCCTTTCAAAATGTCACACACTGCTTTGCAGTGGCAAGCTGCCTGTTAACGCAGTATTTGAATGATATCCGTCTTTGGGTAACGGCTACTGAAATCCCCTCTCGTGGGTGGATATTTGGCAGCTTGGGGATGATTCACTTAGCAAGTCACAGTTACCCTGCTCCTTTATGGCGAGTGTTCTCCCCTGACAAGCTGAATATCTGATGCCATGCCCTGCGCTCGTGGTGGTCCCCATCCCTTGCCTTGCTCTGGTGCACTGGGCTGCTCCACTGCTGCGCGGTCACCCCAGCAAAGGGCTGGCATAGCACCCATCTCCCGCGGGCTCTGGGTCCTTCCCTTGGGGCTGCTTTTCAAACTCTTCCTTTTGCATGTTGGTGTCACAAAGTCAGGGGAACGGATGGAGTAAGCGTGGCGTTTCTTCTCACGTTAAGAATGCTGCAGTCTGCAGGGCAAGCACTGCTGGAGGGCTAGAGCTGTCTAGCAGTGGCTCTGCTGTCATCAGCCCGTGTTTGTGTAAGGAGGCGTACACGGTCTGGTTAGCACCAAACCCGTGTTGTTTTCAAAGAGGTTAGTTTGCACAGGTTACGTTTCAAAGAATGGGACCAGGGCTGTTCCTACCATATTCTACAACACATTGAGAGAGGGAAAGGGGTGGACTGTTAGGTGTTTAAGCTCAACAGAATCCTGCAAAATTTAATCCATTTTTATAAACAACTTCTACAGAAAATTAATAAAAATACATCTCTGATATATGTCACCATTTTTATTAAGTAGCTGGTTCTTAAAGTCAAGAGTTCAACAATAAAAAGTCTGTCCAAAGAGTTTCTTCAGCCATCTTACCCTGATGTCTAATCCCAATGTCCCATTTTTCAGCGGCGTGCTCCATGAACGGTGCTGCGGAGGTGCAGCCGGGCAGAGCTGCATCCTGTGCAGGGTTAGCCCACGAGCAGGGGAAAGCAGATTGGGGCCCAGCAACATGTCTCAAGGAGCTGCAGGAAATGCTATGGCTTTCACTGCTTGCTTCTGTCAAAGAAGAAAATTTTTTCCATCTTTGAAAAATTCAGAATTTGTATGCATTGACATGGGGCTGCCCTGTTCAGGGTTGGACCTTTCCCTGATACTGTTACCTGCTGCATCCCTGACCATGTAATACAAGTGACTAAATGGTGGAAGTTTCCAGAATCATATGTGCTATTGGTGAAAGCCACTTGTTCTCCATTGGTAAATAATATAAATGAAACCAGCCTCTTAGCAGCTCACAGAAATGTGCACAGCAACTCAGGAAGCTCTGGCATTTCAAAGTTATTTAAATTTTCCTAGATACAGAAGTAAATGATATTCCACCAGCTTTTGAGGTGTGATTTCTCCCTTCCTTTCTTTTCCCAAGTTCAGTAAAAGAAATAACTGAAAGGATTTTCCCCATAAATTTTTTTTTCTATGTCCTTTCTTTTCCCCTCACTTTGAAGAAATTAAAAATGAGACAAGGAAAAATCTATGAACAGATAAAAGAAAACAAAAACAAACAACTTGTTATTGGGCAGAAAAATAAATCCCAATACGAACAGAGTAGAATGCGAAGAAATCAAAAGGAATACAAACTCTACATTTGTCTTTGATTCATTTTCACAAATGGAAAAAAAGTTCAGGTTGGAATTGCAGCTGCGAGCCCTGTCTCGTTTCCCAGAGAATACTTCTATCAGAGCCACAGTCTCCGACGGAGGTTTGCAGCAGAGGAAGCACCCAACATCTGAAGCTGGCAGCTCCACCGCAGGCCATTTCCCAGGCTCTGCGGGATGCAGACACTGCCCAAAGGACCACACTTGCCGTCCCTTCGTCTTCATCCCACCTATCCATGCACTTCCCCTGTTCCCAGTGTCTCCGCAGCCTCTTTGGCCAGCAGCAGGGTCATTTTGCAGGTATAATGTCTTTTAGAAAGACCATTTATTTTCCTGACTGTTGCTGTGGGCACATGTAAATGCATCAGAGCACAGGTCCCCACTCATCCTTGTTCCTCGGACGCAGCAGTGGGCACACGGACAATTCCCATCTCCAGCAACAGGGACTGTTGTATTCGAGACTGTTTAGGGACGGGGGGTGAGAACTATGTAAACATGCCAGGCTCTGGGGGCATCCCACCAGCAACCCTCTGTTCATTTGAACATCCCCCTGGGAAGTATGACCTACCTGGTGACTGAGCTCAGGCTCCTGATTAAAGTCTCTCCTTGGTTTGTGGCATGTTCTATTATTTCACGGTCACTTTTGTAGAAAGGCAGAATTTTATTCAAATTACCCTAAATGAGGCCATCATTGCTAAACCCAATTTAAACAGAACAGGCACTTTGACTCAATGCAATAGCTGCTTTTAAGCCTGTATATTATTTTGTTGGACTCCAGGGCTCTCTGGCCTATTCACTTCACGCATACGGGCTTTCTACAGTGCTTAGAGATCTAAACATCAAAGGCTGCTGCCTGCTCCTAAGACTAAACGAACAGTTACCTATCCAGAAACGTACAACCCATTCCAGTCTGAGGAACCAGTGTTTTCAAGGAACACGCACAGCAAATTCTGGACACAATGCCTGTCTTTGCAGTCACAAACCAAATGTCCCGGGACCATTCTCTGGCATGAAACCTCTCATCTTCCAACAGAGAACGGCTGCAACCGCACTGTCTGTTGGGCTTTTCCTTTGCCCCGATCCAAATCCCAAACAATGCCTGGGGTTTCTGGAACAGTGCAGGCTGGCACATGCCAAACCCAGACTGGGGAACCATACTAGGGAACCAGCCCTTTCTCCTACTATTAAATAGAGGAGGATTAGGCTTGTAATCTGTGATTTAATTTCCAAGAAGAAAATGGACTTTTAAGAAGGTATCCGTATCACTTAACTGGTGCTTTGAATTCGCAAGCGAGGAGATAAGAAAGGGCAGCGCACCCTCACTCCATGCACGTGACAGCATACCTAAGGTTCCACCTCCCAAACTCTCCAGCTGCACTTACCCCCCTGTTGTCCCAGCGTCACACAAGAGACTGTGCTCAGCTTGTGCCAAAATGAATTCGGAAAGGTAATGCTGCTTCAGCCGTGGGCGTGCCTGAACACCCTCCAAATCTGGGATCTTCTGTGCCTCCATTACTGCGAGAAGCAGCACAGCTGAGCGCCTTCCCTCAGGGCAAGAGCTGCCCTTCCAGGTGCAGCACTTTGTTTAAGAATTGACCGTCCCGTGTGCGCTTGCTCCTGCAGGAGCTGCCGGCCCGGCGGTGTGTGTCGGGGCACGGGGCTCGGCACGGCGGATGCGACCGCGGATTTGGGATCGTGCCCAACCACCCCAGCGGCCGGGCACCTCGGGGGAACCAGAGCTGCTCTCCTCCTTGGGAGGAACACTCGGGTCTGATTTATTCAAGAGACATTTTGTAAGTCTGAAACAATAAATTGTTTTAACAGCAAACGATGTTTGCGCTTAGGACTTTCCCAAGTGTTCTGTTTGATGGGGCAACTGGGGTGCATATCAGTTTAAGACTCGCAACATTTGTGCAAAACAGCGTCGCAACCATAAACACAGCAGAATTCAATACATTAAACGCAAGGGTCAGCTGTGTAATTTAACGTCTATTTTGCTTGTATTGAACAAGTGGTGACCATTTGAAGAAAGCATATAAAATATTTGAAATTACTGCTGTCGGGAAATTAATGACACGTTTTTTTCTACGCCGTTTCAGCAGCTATAAGACTCCTATTCTACATTTCACGGACAAAGTTTGTTGGATTTAATAGTAAAAAAAAAGGCAGAACAGGTAATGTATGGATGAAGGTGACTGTATTCATATGATTTAGGATAATCACTTAAGAGAAAGGGAATAAATCGTGAGACGTAGAGCCTGTAATTCTGTAGCATAATTTTATTATTGCCTGCTGAAATTGGCTTCATCTCAGTTACTTTAGCCCTTAGAAAGTTTGAACAGATGGCATCTCTTGCTCTAACTGTATACCTAATTTAGTCTGCGTGACTTCTTGATTATGTATGTTTGAATTAATGGGTTTCTTTATGTTTGTTACATCATCAGGTTAATGGTGTTTAAAAGATGGTCATATGTATCAATTCTCCATTGGTCAAGAGTTAAAAGTAAATGAAACTTACTATGAAAAGCTGGTGTTGAATGGAGAAATAACTCTACTAGGGATAAATAGATTTATCCTTGCTAAATTAGGCACAGCTCTTTGCTGCCTAACCTACGTAACAAGGGAAGTGAATGGTGACCAGAGGACTGATTAATCACTGCATCATATGTGTCATTATTGCACCAATATGATGGGAAATCAACATTCTTTGAATCTTCAGAAAAAAATATCTGAAGTCAGATATTGCTTTTTAGATGTTACAGAAATAAGGAGACAACCTTCTTCTTTTCCTTTTGAAGAGAAAATTTTTAGATAAGAAGTCCTTTATCAATCATGTGCAAGGACTTCGGCTTAGGCTGCAAGTATATTTCTGGCTGATATGGTTTTGAAAGGAGGAGGGTATAAAATACTGAGATGCAGTGTGGGAATATTGGAAGTTTTCTCTATCTTCCCAAGGTCCAAATGTTCTGTTTAATTGCTAGAGTTGGTCAAACTGCAAAATGGTGTTCCTGAACATCTGTTCCAGCCCAGACAGCTGTTGTGTTTGAGCCTGACCATCTCTTTTCCTATGCAGTAGTCACAAACACCCATAAAACTAGGTCTGTCTTCCCAGAAATGTCTGAGTGGATTATTTATATGCAAATGCCCATCCATATCTGCATGCAAACAAGGAGTTTTGTGGCTAATGAGTATTCTTTTATGTTATTTTTTGCTGCAACTTAGAAGTAGGGTTGAAGAAACATAATCATGTGTCTAAGCATATATCAACAGCAGTGAGTGGTTAGTGTAGAACTGAACAGCTGTCATGAACAAATTTTATTCAACTACTTCATTTTTGTTGTTTTTCCCCATGTTTTTCAGGCTGTTTTATGTCTTTACATTTCTACATATGTTACAGAGAATTTCAGTCAGTCATCTCACAACGGTTATTCAGCAACACATTAAACTGATACAAAGAGTATCAGTTCACAAGGTCCATAGGATCAAAGCTTTAACAGTCTGAGATATTTGAGGGGGCAGGTTATTTTATTTTACGTGGCAAAAAAACAGAAAGTTGTTTTTTTTTTTTTCTCTTTCCACTTTGGCCAATCTGTCACCACTCCCAGCTGCGGTTTCTCTGACTCTTACCCCTTTAGGGAAGTGAAGACCTGTAACACCATAGCTCAGAAGAAACACTTAAAGTTTAAAGGATTTAAGGAACCTTTTGATTATTGAAGCTTTCTCTCTCTCTCTTCTGTAGAAAAAGGAGAGCTGCATTGCATACCACAGAGAATTGCACCTTGCACAGGACTCCCAGTGCTCTCCAGTCTGTTGTTTTCCCGCCTCTCCTCGCCTGCACATCTTCTTCTGCAGGATTGCGGCTCGGCTGGGGAGCAAGAAGCCTTTAGAGATTAACATCTTCTGACCAGGTAAAATTTTGTTGTAAAAACCTATCCAACATTCCTCAAACGCTTCCTGTGCCATGCTCCAAATATGCTCTCTGGTGTCACCCCCATCATGTTTTACCACTGTTCTTTTGTGCCTTCGGTGACTTTATCACCAAACATCTCATGTCTTCTGTGGGCATGAAGCAGAGGTATTGCTCTGGTCAGAGCGTGGGTTCTGGGAGTAAGGACCCTTCGCTGATCCTCATGTGCCCACTGCACTTGAGGCTCTCACCAGCCCAGATGGGGGTGGGAAGAGAGAAAAACTTGGGCACATAGAACAAATCTATAGGTTCTCAAATGTAACCGGACAGATTTGCCACCTATTTCCCATGTTTGCGTTGGAAATTTAAAAAACAGCCACTAGGGTTTGTTGGGGATTTTTCCCAACAAAAAGCTGTTAATTTTGTTTCAAAAGGTTAAACCCTAAAGGGGGAAAAAAGAAGGCATTGTGGTTTAACCCCAGCCAGCAACTAAACACCAGGCAGCCGCTCAGTCACTTCCCCCCGCCCCCAGTGAGATGAGGGAGAGAATCAGGAAAAAAAAGGTAAAACTCATGGCTTGAGATAAGAACAGTTTAGTAGAACAGAAAGGAAGAAACTAATAATGGTAATAATAACAATAATAAAATGACAATAATAATAAAAGGATTGGAATGTACAAAACAAGTGATGCACAATGCAATTGTTCACCACCCACTCACCAGTGCCCAGTTAGTCCCCAAGCAGCAATCCCCCCAGGCCAACTCCCCCCAGTTTATATACTGGGCGTGACGTCACATGTTATGGAATACCCCTGTGGCCAGTTTGGGTCAGCTGCCCTGGCTGTGTCCCCTCCCAACTCCTTGTGCCCCTCCAGCCTTCTTGCTGGCTGGGCATCAGAAGCTGAAAAATCCTTGATTTTAGACTAAACATTACTTGGCAACAACTGAAAACATCAGTGTGTGATCAACATTCTTCTCATACTGAACCCAAAACTTAACACTGAACCAGCTACTAGGAAGTGAGTTAACTCTACCCCAACCAAAATCAGCACAGAAGGTTTCAAATGTTTCCAGATGCTGGGTCTGTTCTGCAACCCTGTAGCTTACAGAAATGTGGTAGATCAGAAATGCCTTTTCACTTCATTTTAAATCAAAGCAGAATGACAGCACTTTCCAGCGCAGCTCTCTTCTGCCTGATTTTACCTGCAGTATGCTACAGGCTTTCTAAGGCAGCGTTTTCACATATGCTACAGAAATTTAGGATTTGTGCATCATCGCTATCAAATTTTTGCAGATATTAGCTAACAAATAAGAATAACAAGAAAACATAATAAAAATAAGCTATAACAATAAGTAATTAATGTTTCTGTAAGACTCGCCTTTCAAGGTGAATTACCTAAAGGTTTAATTTTACGACAGCACCTCCTATAAATAAAGCTAAAATTGGGACATAGTTAGGAGTGACTCTGCACTACATATTTTTCTTATTTTCTGTTTAATTTAAAAAAAAATTGTTTTTCAAAATTAAAATGGCAGTATGTCTTATGGACAGAGTCATTACAGGTAGTAAAGGATGTATCATCCAAATACCATGTGTCATCATTTTATCAGTCCTCACAGTCGAGAATGACAGTGCTGGAGCGGGCAGAGGAGGAGTTAGCATCTGTGGGCAGGGCACAGGCAGGTGTGCAGGCTTCAGGGCAACAAACAGCTTTTATTGAACAATTTATAGCCCCTCCCAGGTAAACTGGAACTTGTGCTACTGCTGCCGCCGCAGTCGCAACAACAACGTGGTACGTTTCTTCACAGCGCTTCCTCGCCTTTTTTCTGACATTGCCTTTGTGTGAACAGGAGATGCTTACGAGGTCCCCCTGAGCCACGGGGACTAGACCGTCATCACTGAGGTGCTGGAGGAAGGCAGACGACTTGCTGCAGGTCCTCTTTCCATGGAGCTCCAGGTCTGCAGGACTGAGAGGTGTCCCTGCTGGCACCTTCCCAGCCACCCGGAGTGCCTTCTGCAGGTTGGCCAGCCCCAGCACCCAGGCAGGGCCACCACGGCCACCAACACCTGATGGAGTCTGGCTCATGCGAGAAATCTCTGTGACCGCAAGGCTCTGCCTCTCGAAGCTGCTGTGACTGCTCAGACCATCCTGATGTATGTCTGCTCATGAGTGCCAGGAACGTTGACTGCTCCATGGACATCGATAATTGCAATTCCTTCTTGAAAGTTGTA
Source organism: Pandion haliaetus (assembly GCA_013401275.1). Classification (NCBI taxonomy): domain Eukaryota; kingdom Metazoa; phylum Chordata; class Aves; order Accipitriformes; family Pandionidae; genus Pandion; species Pandion haliaetus. The sequence continues at coordinate 388,316 of VYZV01003296.1, read as the reverse complement.
TCAACATACTTTTCTAATAACACCACATAAAACAGTCCAAAAAAGATAGTCCTTGTGCACATCACGTTTGACATCACTTGTCACAGGTGTGATAGGATTCATTCAAACTTTTCTCTCCAAATGCAACTCCAAATTAGTAGGATTTCTCTCAGCCAGGCAAATCTCCCAACGAAGCTCCACGTTTATCTTTTCATTATGCAGGAGATTTCCATCAGCTCAGTGAAAGCACTACAGAATTCAAAATTTTGCTCCTGACGTTTGTCCCGAGGCTGCTGCGTGGAGCAGGCTGCCAATGCAGCAGCTGGCCAAGAGGCAGCGGGAGCATCCCTCCAGGTAGGACCGATGGGAAGGTTACCTCATGCTGCTACACATGGATTATTTTCTGTGTCTCCTGCAGACCTTCACAGTTTTACCTGTAAGGTTCTGTGGGTTGATCCTGCAGCCAGCAGAGACCCTGAGGCAGTAGCATTGCCAACAGCATGGAGGAATCCCACCAGGGCCAGCGTTCATGGACACAGCTTCTTCGGTTTTGGCACCAAGAGCTGACACCAGTGAGATGTGGGTGAGTGGGAGAAGTACCTTCAGGATGGAGTTTAAAGCTGGTCTTGGAGTCACATTGCACCAGCCACAGCTGATCTAAATCAGCAGAGCCTCTATAATTGATAGCAGATCTCTATCAGCCCGCTCTGCAGTTTCTACTCCTGGTGCTACTTAGCACATGTCCCGGCTGCCCTTGCTGTGAAGACAGACCCGTGCTTCTGCTTTGGCCCTGTGTGCTCAGGGAAACCACGAGGGTTTCTGTTACAGGGAGGGGGAATTTCCCTTCTGTTTCAAAGTTCTTCCTCGGATCTTCCATGTGGTACATCTCTTTGTAGGTCTCCTGCACATAAAATAGGCAGATAGGTAAGTACGTAAATAGAGAGATAGATAGATAATAAAACAGCTAAGTTACACAGTACTACTCTTTCTGCTACAAGGAACCAATATACATAAATGGACACATCACAACGTGATGAGTTTAAAAATTTTGCTTATTGTTTCCATCAGAATATAACAAAAATACTTTTTTTTTGGACAATATATGAAAAATACTCCATAACTCCTTGCTCCAGGAAGTCACCGGCTGCAGGAATTTTGTAAGGTTTTTACCTCTCTTGTTCATAGTGGCAGTTAAACTACCTCTCATTAATATCAGTGAATTTTGGGAGCAGTATTTAGCACCCTTTTTCTTTCAGGAAGGTGGAAGTAACATATGTGTACATATGCACACAAATACTAGGGAGAGGGTGGGCAGGGTACCTTTTTATTTTATACCCTGTGTTTACAGGATCTTACCATTTGGCTGAAGCAGTGAATCCCGATGCTGTGGCTGACAGAGTATTTCCTTAAACGGATGTCAGTCCCAGCAATTCCTGTATGTCGTTTGTTTCTTTGTTAGGCTTTGTGGTTAACTTTCTATCCTTAAACTAGCTTGCATACCCAAATAAAAATAAACAAAGTAGCCTGAGTCTTTCCTGCATGGCCAGAAAGTGTTGGGATGAAGTAAACGGTACGTTTCTGTTGTTCTCTTGCAGTATTGAGCAGATTTGACAGCAGTGGGTATCTGTAGCTCACCACCTAGAAGACGAGTAGTGAGGTGGGCTGTGGTGTTGCTGTGCAATGATTTCGTCGGCTTGACCTTGCACCCTGTTGAGAAGATGTCCACAAGATAAAGCAGTCCCATCAATAATTCAGCACAGATGCCGTGTGCACTATATGCATGAAAGAAGCTGCAGTGGTGGACGGGCACAGGCAGGAGCGCATCGTTCAGCAGGGTGGGCCGGTCCTGCCAGCCAGAGCAAGGCTGCTCACTGGGCCCCATTTCCATCCGGCCCCCAGCACCACTGGTGCACTCACACCTTCAAACATACTGGTTAAAAAAATGGGACAGGAAGAGCACAAAACCACTGTTTCCTTTCCGCCTGCTGTTGATCAGCAAGCAGTCTGGCACCTGGAACTGTGGGGCTACTCTGACCAATTTATCTTGCTTTAAAGCATTTTTGCATTTTGATGCTAATGAATTATGAAAACTGTAATTAGTCTATATCATTCATCGTTAAGTCTGTCGGTTAGCCTTTAAATAGAAAGGTTCTATTTGTTGTATATCCTATTTATGTAATGAGTATTTATCTTTATTTGATTATAATTATTTTATCTAGAAAGTGCCCCTCTGTTAAGGCACTTGGGAAGCTAGATATGCAATTAAAGGGAGCATGAACCTGTAAATGCAAATCCTAAAAGCATAACATGGAAGAAGCAGATAACAGAAGTGGGAAATTTGCTTCAGAGAAAAAGCTTACAATGTAGAAATATGAAGAAAGTTGGCCAGTAGCTGCACGGTTGTGTGGAGCAGCGGGCTGGGACGGCAGCCCTGTGCTGCACAAACCTGGCTGCAGGGGTATGGCCGCAGGCAGAATCTGAGACCCAGGAGCCTGATTTATTTGCACTCCCTGTACAACTGAAACCTACGCTGCATCGCTTTCGATTTCCTCCACTGCACTAATGAATACGTCCAAGAAAATGTTCTTTAAAAGTGTAAAATAAAAGTCTGCTAGTTTGAGGTCATTTGTTTTGGAGGGGGATGGAAAGGGGAGTTCCAGCTGGGAAACGATTTTACCACGTCCTTTCCTAAGTCGGCATTTTCAGCTCCCTCACAGATACTGCAAGGCTGCTGTTTTCCGTGGAGCTCCGGTGTTCATTCGGCACTCTGGTGTGGCTGCTCCGGGCAAGGGCGGGCAGCGAGAGCGCGGGTTCTTCCCGGGTCTCAGCCAGCAGCCCAGGGCACTTCGGGTGGAAGCTGAACGCCACAGGAGCTTGCCAGCATGTCTCCCGAAGTTATTGTGCTGGGTTTGTACTGCCACTGTCTCCTGACATTTACAGTGTCCTTTCGACATCTTTTTGCTAGCAGCTGGTCTGCCTTACACCGACGCTATTCCTTCTGCCCACTCCTCCAAAGTGGTTATGGGGAAGGGAATAAAAACCCCAACCCAACAACCCCAAACCAGACAGTCTTTCTATTACATGTCTTGAGATGAGATGGGAGCGGTGTGACTCATAACACTGGGAGCTTTGTCATGCAAGAACATCTGCAGTGACTGTCTTGATGTCCTGTAGGAAGGAACTGTTATCTCAGCTGATATGACCTTCGCTGTATGACAGGGTATTTGATTTCAGCACTTGCCCTGTATCACACCTGACAGGTTGTGTTTAGATCAAGCATGTCATCTTAAAGAAAAATCTGTCCTGATTTAGTGATGCCAACGGGCAGATTCTCCGCCATTTCCCTAGCGGTTTGTTCTGTGTTTGATCAACCCTGCTGTTAAAAATATGTTTCTAATTTTGAGCATGAATTCTGAATTGGTTCTCGTGCCTTTTCCTGCTAGAATGAAGTCCCCTAAATGTCTGGAAAGGTTTCTTTCTGAAAGTACTGAGGCGTTACATTCAAGGGACAAAGTGGGAGTAAAGCACAGTATTTAAGAAGAACCCTGTAACAGTGGGCTGTTCTTGATCCTCTGATGGCTGTAATCAAAAACTACTGCTTTTTGTGAGAGACATATGTTAACAATGACCCAGTCAGTTCTCCCTCCTGTATAACAAGAACATACTGCTTGCTTGAATGGAAACGTAACTTGTTTTTTTCTTTTTAAATGACAACAGATCATCATGTAGAAGGAGCAAAGATGTGAAATCCACTCCCATTACTGCCATTTTCCAGGAGTCTCCTTGCACGTACACTTGTGGGCAAACTCGGGTGCCCTCGTTCCCTGTCAGCACAGCTCAGCTTACAGGCACATTCCCCATATAGACACAGCCTGATCTCAAGCAATAACGGGTGAGTCCTGGGTGGAAAGGAGCTCCTGCAGCCGCTGGTCCTGTCCCTGGGAATGCAGGTCCTCCACGCTGCACGGGCTCTGGGAAGTTACAGGCAGCGACCCTGGGACTGCTCTGCTGCTGGGAGGCAGGGGCAGCTGAAACTGGTTGCACTGGCTGGTCCTGCATATTTCAAAAGAAACTGCTGTTGGAACAGCTTGAAAAGAGCCATTGTGGGGGGGCGGTGGGTGCAAAACAGCCATCCTGAAGAAAGAGAAAGACTAGAAACCCCAATAAAATTTGGGAAAAAAATAGACTTTCCAATTTCCGCTCAGAAAGCAGGCTTCTGGACAATTAAAGACACGGCTGCCATAGATCACTTCCAGTAGAGGAGCTGAACCACACACAAAAATGAAAAACACAAAATAATTTAAAAAAGAAAAAATAAATAAATTGGAGTTATACTGTTATTTTCCTTGAAATATCTCAAGTAGACTGCATTGGTAGTTTTGTGTCTGTTATTAACTACCTGCTTCTTGAAAAGGTGAAGTCAGTAGACCCCAGTAATATAACCTTGAATTAAATGCAATAATGGCACTGCTGGTTCCTTTCACTTCAGCAGATGCTTGACACTTACATCCAACAGCACATGGCAGTTATTCTGAATGGCATCCGTTTTACAGGCAAACAATTTGCACATGAATGAGAGTCATTGGAAATGTCTCAACATCAGGAGCCTCTGCCTGATGTTGTGATGGGTCTGAAGAAGTGTCTCGGGCCCCTTCATCTTCCTGGGCACGGCCAAAACATCTGCACAAGGCTGACAGACCTACAAGAGACCTGCATGAGGGCTGCAGGAGGGATCTGTGAGCCCGTGGACTGGCACTGGATGGTTGTTTTGCACCTGACTTGCTCCTGGGACTCACTCGACCTAAAACCACGCAACCTGAGGGGATCGGTCTGAGCAAAATGGATTAACATCCCTTCACAGGTGACTGCTGACCCGACCCAGGGCCTCCCAGGTGGTTCCCACCCTGGACTCGCTGCAAGGCAGTGCCAGCCGTGCTCATGCAAGGGAAAGGGCAGAGGAGCTGTGGCAGCACCTGCCCTCAGGGGGTCCATGTGGGTGGGGGTCCCTCCGCTCTCCGTGGGACCATGGGGACAGCGGGACCGTGGCAGCACAGGTGGGGCTCCAGGGAGGTGATGGATCTATGAGGTTGAAATTGCACTCGGAAAAGGTAAGCTGGCTGGTGAGAAATGTCTTCTTGTCCATCTTCTCTAAGCATACGAATATACAGAGAAGCAAAGAACAGAAAGGGGAAAAAAACAGCTTAGCCACCTTTCATGAAATTACTTGCATACCGAGCTCCAGGTTTCATCCAAGCCAACTCACAGGTTTTGGGAACTTCAGCAAGAACTGGGATTTCAGGCACATCCCTCTACCATTCTCATGCAGACAAAACCCACATTTTTCTCCTCTTAAATTGCTCCTTTCTGTTGGCAGCATCGTGGCAGCCGAGCCCTCTCCTGGGGGGCTCCCTGCAGCAGCTGCATCCCCACTCCGGCTGGGGCTGAGGCGATGCACGTACGAGGCAGCAGAGGTCCCACATGACAAGAGAAACGGGTGTCACGAACATCGTGGGCAGAGCAGGCCACCCCACCAAGGGCTGTGCAGGCACCCATGGAGCCGGCAGTGCTGCCATCTTGTTGCTCATGGTAACGATGGGGCAAAAAAGCCCAGAATCTCACTCATTTGACCTGTCCCTGGGAATCTGTGATGTTCTCCAGGAAAGATTTCTGCATTCTACAGCACTAATTATGGGATCCCATAAACTGAAATAAATCTCTACTGGTATTTAAGGTGATTTAAAAAACTCTCCTGGTAGAAAAAATAAATTTGTTTTTTGCCATTTAAGAACTGTAAATCACGAATACACTGATATAAACTGAACTAAAATCACCTGCTGTCCTTCAAAAGTAGTTTGCATCGTTATAACAGTCCTCAGATAGAGGAGCTGTAAAAATCATTTCCATCCACTCACAATGATTTATTGTGCATCACAGCATAAAGCAGTCCTATAAATTATTCTTGTATCTAACTTCTTTAAAGTTTTCCCATCCTATTAGAGCAGTTAAGTCTGTGCTAAAAATAATTTAAACTCCATTAAACACATTCAAAATATTTAAATCAATCTAATATTGACCAGAAAACATTTTATATTCTTCAGTCTCTAGTGATAAATTATTCTGGATGTATATTACATGAAATCTCAGATCTCAGATTTTAGTTGTTTAATTTTATGTGTATCATTTGAAATGCCACACTGCAGGAAAGCAACATTAAACTTCTGCAGCAGCGGGGACTGGAAGCGGGGATTAACTTCTGCTGTCTGCAAATACTGCAGCCTAGGCTCTTTCAGTATCAACTGCATACGATCCAGCCTTTTAAACATCCCATCACTTGATTCTGCACATCCTCTCCAGTGCCTTAATATTTCATAAATATTACGGTCAATGCATGAGTTAATAAAGAACGCCGCTATGCGCGGCGTGCCCCTACACAAACCCCTGTCCCACCAAGGATCATGGCAAATAGTACTGACCTACGGAGACAGTCTTCACATGACTGGAGATCAAGGCCCGATCGCTCAGCACCTGCACAGAGCAAATTGGGTGATTATCTACCTTTAACAGTGGTCAGTTTAAATTCACGGTCTCATTCCAGTCTCCTAATCTGCTTTTCACTGTTCCTGAAGGAAAACAAGAAACAAGACTTGAATGTTCTTTTGGGTTTTACTCAACAGCTCCCCGAGACGTCGCACCTTGGGGCGCTCTGCCCATCGGCAGAACAAGCCAGGGCACCAGTCCCCCGCTGGCCACATCCTCCCCTCCATCAGCCACTGCCGAGCCCAGCGGCCGCCCCACAGCCCAGCGCAGCCCCGGCAGCAGTGGAGCTTTCTCTGGAATAGCGGGACCTAGAGGAGGTTTTCCACCTTCCTCACTTGTTTCCCGAGCCCCCTCCCATTCTTTCTCTCTCATGGTTAACTACCATTATTGACAAAAATCTCACTTTTTATGCCATTTGAGAGCACCTGCCTCTAGCCTCTCCGCCTGCCTTCCCTTCCCTGGAAGCACCAAGCATGCTCTCATGTACCAGCCTCTTTTGGCCAGCTAAAAAGAACAAGAGATCTCCAATTTTCTCACAAGATGGCATTAAGGGTGATCACTATCACTTTGTAGTTCCACTTTGCAATTTTCCTTTTTTCCAAATGTAGATGTTTAAGGTAAAGTTTAGGACACAGTTTCCCTGTATCTGCCTCATAGTTTCTATGCTCAGTGAGAACCTCTTGAACAGCCCCAAATCACTGAAGTATTTAAAAAACAAGAACAAAATATTTGAAATAAGTTGTTTAGACACAGGGATAAGTAAAAAATATTTGTGAGTGAAAATTTTGTGAAATTTGTAAGGCTGTGCTCTTACTTCAGTTTTAAGTTCTGTATTAAAAGTTACAATATTAAACAAAATAAAATTGCAAACAGATATTAAAGTGAAAGAAGGAATTGAAAGAACATGTTCCCAAAGTGCCAGCAACAGTTGTTTCACCATTGCTAGGCTGCTGTAACTTTCTGCTGTAAAAATAAACTCCCTGCAAATTTTGCAATATTTTAATGGTCGAGTTTTAACAAAACCACGTTTTATGAGGGGAACAAGTTTGAAGTTTGCGTTGGTCAAAACCATCCTGTGGCAGCCTGAGCTGCTGGGGCAGGCGAGCATCCATGAGATGGGCACAGGAGGGGGGACGGAGGGGAGCAAAAGCAGCATGGGAGGGTGATGGCCCCTCGGCACAAGGAGAGCGGGCAGAAGGCGGGCATCGGTACGCCGGCCGGTGTGGGTATTCTGTCCAAGACGCCCGTACAACAGCCCACGCTGCTGCTGCAGCCCGAGCCGGAGGCCAGGAGGTATGGGGGGCTGGTTTGGGGGTCCATGGCATGGGGAGAGCAAGGCAGCATGGCCATGAAATGTTATCGGGAAGGGGTGCAAAGTAGTGCGTGAGCAGCGGGAAAGGGATGTGTGGGGAGCCAGGACTTCTCCCGCAGTGCCGCTGATCCGAGGGGGACAACCCCCCAGGGTGTCAGGTAAAGGACATACGACTAAATCAGGGCTCAATGTCAGGAAGAGACACATGTAAAGATAGAAACAGGGTGATGTTACTGAGGAAAAGCAGAGATGTATTGCTACAGCTCACTGAAATAAGATCTGAATGCTTCGGTACCCGGAAAAATGCTGCAAGAAGGTTCCAGCAGCGCATGTATGGGTAGGACAGAAGCGGTGGCTTCATGTCTCGTGACCATGGCTGGAGGTTTACAGTGTCTCCCATGGCTTTCCCGTAACACTGTAAGGAAATATAAGTTATTCTGTACGTGACACTGGCAAAAAAGCCTCACAAAGTAATTTTTTGTTACTTTTTGATCATTATGAAAAAGTCGGCTATGATGGACCAGAAAAATGAGCATTTACATAAAAGCTGATGAACTCATGAGAGGAATTATGAGACATGACAGCGCAGAACATGAGAGGGGCTTCCATGGCTACGGACACAGCTGTTCAAGTAGAAAAATCAATAAGTAGTGAGGGTCAATAAACACAGAGAGAATATTATACAGAAAGTAGCTTCTTGTTTTTACTTTCTTGTTAATCAACATTTTGGGAACATAAAAAGCATGTGTAATCAATACAACCAAAGTGATTATTAAAATTAGTTGTACTGTGTTTCCTGGAAAGCGATATGCTTAGAAAATGATTGTTACCAATGAAAACAGAGGAAATAGCAGTCTGTGAAATCTTGCCAAGACTTCCTTAGTGCTTGCCTAGGACATGGTAGATGAAAGCTTTGAAGCAATCATTCACTTGGAGAGTCATTCAGGAGTCTGAAGGCAGTCACCTGTGGCTGAGGTAGGGAAGTCAATGTGCTATACAGACTTTGGCCTAGTTTGAGCAAAATTGGAAGGAACTAACGTAATCCGCGTGAAAATCTTACACAGCAACCTGCACACTCTTATGAGTCAGTTGGCTTCACTCACCAGGTTTCACACCAGATGGCTTTCAGCTTCAAGGGAAAAAGAAAAAGTTAAATAGAAGTATACATATATGTATATATATTTATATGTGTGTGTCCCCACATACATATGTGGCAAAGTGGGTTTTTAATACAAAAATTCTGAAAAACAGTCAGTATTCTGCTAATACATGTTTTCAATATCTCTGTACAGAAAAAGGTCTGATTATATAACCTAATTAATTCATTTTTACATTCCTGTTAGAAACTTTAAGAGATAGAGCTAAAACTAACAACAAAAAACCACCCTTATCCAGGTCATATAGCATTACATCACAAATGAAAAAACATCTAGATAGTATTTCAATAAAAATAGGAATAAAATGAGAATGAATGTACAGTATTAAAAGATATTATTTTTCCACCAGAAAAAATATTTTGCGGACATATCCTTAACTGGTTATTAAAAAAAATTATAACATAGAAGAAGACTGGAGAGAATGCACAATGTCTCAAGACATGCTGAAATGGCTTTACAATTTTGTATTATGTTTTCTACTTCTGTTTTACAGCTTATTTTGCTGTCCCCAAACACAAAAGAAAAACCATTCATGGAAGGCAAAGTCTCAGATGGCTGAGTCCTAAATATAAGAGAGACCAAAACCACTAAGCTCAATTTTACAATGAATTCCATGATTGTTGAGAACAAGTTCAGGTGCCTAAAAATAATATGATCATCAGAGGACATATAGGGTTGAAGTGGCATCTGACAGTCATCTTTAAAATCAGTAAGTTTATACAGAGCATAGGCAGTATTTCTCCTCTAAATTCTTACCTATGTAGAAGATTTTGAAAAAATTTAAGAGTGAAATTAGAAATGCAAATCCTTTTTAAACTGTGACCCTCTGGGAACAACAGTGCTGTCTTTATGTTTGCAAAATATCTAACATTGGAGGCTTTATACTAATCCAGATAACTAATCGCATCACAATTATTTTGCAGAAAGTCAAATACAATGTGCAGGATTTAACTAAAGAAACACTTAGGAAGGTGCTTAAGCACACGAGCATCCTTCTCTTTCCCCCCAGCTGAGTACAACAGAAAACTCCACAGAATTGATCATTTTAAGTATCAGTTTAAATAAAAAATGGTCAGATTGATTTGACAGTCCTCAGGAATTTCACTCAGCTCGAGGAAGATGAGCCACATGCTTCATGCATGAAAACTTCTCAGGGCAAAGTTGATAACTTCCAATGCAGGACTGCAAAGTGCCAACACTTGTGCCCTTTCTTTGCTTCTACCTGATGACCGTGTGGGCACTAGGGGAGAAAATGTGCAAGGCAGGGAGGGGAGGTCTCTGATAACTGCACAATCCCTTGTCTGGCTTGTTCCATCCTCCTGTTTTTTTCCTTCCACCATCACCCTCACCTCCTGAGATGTTTGAGATGAAAGAGAAGCCCCCTGCTCCATCACCTGGATACTAGCAGTAGATATTCACCAGGCATAACTCTAGCAAAACAATTTTATATTGCTTTTTATATTTTCAATAAAGAACTACCGCACAGCAGTGTTTTCTTGTGGGACAAACCCGAGGCATTTGGGGAAATCTTTACAAGTCTGGGAGAATGCTGAGCCTCTTCTGCCACAACTTTTCAGAACTGTAGGTGCGAGCTGCCAGGAGCTGGTGGTGGGAGGGGGCTGTGCTGCACTCAGCTGTGTGCAGTGGTCGGGTGCTGCGAGGAGAATGCAGATTCGAATACGTATGTATTAATTGCTGCTGTACAGTTAGTGCAGTTCATTTGTGTAGATGTCCTGTGGTATGAGAAACCACAACCGATCGTTCACTTGCCTCTGCATTGGGATTCCTCCCTTTTTTTTTTTTTTTCAATGTTAACTTTGCAGGACTTACCCAGTTTTCTTCCCCAGTTTCCAGAAGTTTTTCACCCACGACTCCGCAAGTGCTCCGCAGACAAAAGATCACCTTAGAGTAGGAATCCTTACATGCAGGACTGGGTTATGATGCTGCCACTGCCCACTCCGGGTAACCTGCTGCTGGTAAGTCACTAAGCAAAGCCAAAATGAAATGAAAGAGCTGTCATCATTGCAAATTCAAAATAAAAGTCCCAATGGACAGATTTTTTTTAAGTTACATTCACAAGGCACACCATTTAGATACAATGGGAAACTGAAAAGAAATTTTCCTACCTCTGAGGAGCATAATTTAAACTCTGGAAAGGTGAGGGTTTTAAAAGCTTGGTTGGAGCAGGCAGGAGCAGGATTCTGCCCTGCAACGGCCCAGTGCAAATGCAAAGTGACCTGAAAGTAGAATGTAAACTTCACAAAACCTGCTACATGGCTGCAAGACTGCGAACGTTGAAAACAAAAGTGGAGTTTTCCACCAGTCTTGTTATACATGCTAAATGCATTTATACACAAACATGTTACATTCATATTAGCTAAATTTCTGCATTTCTAGGTGCCATACTGTAACCCAGAGCTGTCTTTCTGATGGAGAACACCAGAAACTAAGCCACATAACTACCACTCGGAAACACAGGAATGGGTCCCCCTTCAGAAAATATAGTCAATACTGTGTTTGTAGGATGCTATTTTTCCAAATAATCCATTGCATAGTTGATCTTAAACTGTCAGCATTCATGATATTTATTATCACATCTGCATATGCACTAATCCTCAGTCCTACCTCTTCCAGTTGACTACTACAATATCAACTAATTTATCCACTGATTTTCATTGCATTCCCTTTTCATTCTTTTCAGGAGAACAACAAACTATTAGTTTCTTTTTGCCTTAGAACTTCATCATATTAACGAAAAAAATGTCAAAAATATTGAAGAAAAAAAGGTGGTGAAATGTCACACAAAAGGAAGAAGACTTTCATCTGGCAAGTTTGTCAAAAGATGCTATTTGACACATAACTGCTTCATTTATGGACTTTCAGATTATTGACACACATGACATCCTTGTCTCTAAGTTGGAGAGACATGGATTTGATGGATTGACCACTCAGTGGATAAGGAATTGGCTGGATGATCACACTCAAAGAGTTGTGGTCAACGTCTCAATGTCCAAGTGGAGAGCAGTGACGAGTGGTGTTGCTCAGGGTGTTGGGACCGGAGCTCTTCAACATCTTTGCTGGTGACACGGACAGTGGGATCGAGCACACCCTCAGCAAGCTTGCCAATGACACCAAGCTGTGTGGTGCGGTCAACACACTGGAGGAAAGGGATGCCATCCAGAGGGACCTTGACAGGCTGGAGATGTGGGCCTGTGTGAACCTCATGAAGTTCAAGAAGGCCAAGTGCAAGGTCCTGCATATGGGTCGGGGCAATCCCAAGCACAAATACAGGCTGGGCAATGAATGGATTGAGAGCAGCCCTGAGGAGAAGGACTTGGGGGTGTTGGTTGATGAGAAGCTCAACATGAGCTAGCAATGTTCGCTCACAGCCCAGAAAGCCAACCATATCCTGGGCTGCATCAAAAGAAGTGTGGCCAACAGGTCGAGGGAGGTGATTCTGCCCCTCTACTCCGCTGTGGTGAGACCCACCTGGAGTACCACGTTCAGCTCTGGGGCTCCCATTGTAAGAAGGGCATGGAGGACCTGTTGGAGCAAATCCAGAGGAGGGCCATGAAGACGATCAGAGGGCTGGAGAACCTCTCTATGAAGAAGACAGGCTGAGAGGGTTGGGGTTGTTCAGCCTGGAGAAGAGAAGGGTCTGGACAGACCTTATAGCAGCCTTCCAGTACCTAAAGGGGGGCCTACAAGAAAGCCAGAGAGGGACTTTTTACAAGGGCATGTAGGGGTAGGACAAGGGAAATGGCTTTAAACTGAAGGAGGGTAGATTTAGATTAGATGTAAGGAAGAAATTCTTCACTGTGAGGGTGGTGAGAGACTGGAACAGGTTGCCCAGAGAAGTTGTGGATGCCCCATCCCTGGAAGTGTTCAAGGCCTGGTCTGGTGGAAGGCGTCCCTGCCCATGGCAGGGGGTTAGAACTAGGTGATCTTTAATGTCCCTTCCAACCCAAACCATTCTGTGATTCTAAACCAGCATTTTTCTCCAGCGGAATGGCAGCAGATAGCCAGTGGTGATGCGACATTTACGAGTCACAGAGCAGAGGCTTTTGGGGAGCTGGAAATTAATACCTTGGCTAAGCAAACCTTCTCATTTAAGAAAAGGTTAGAGGTGAGTGGTGGAAGATAATTATGGATAAGGGGAGGAAGCTGGTTAACTGTTACCACAGTCTGGCCTGGCTGCTCTCTGGAGCATGTTAAGGTGACGCTCAGGGAGTGAAACATGCTACGGTCATATCTGTAACCTGCATCCGAAATGAAAGCGAGGTAAATTCTTTCAACACAGGATTTGAAGTGGGTTGTGCTGCCCAGTAACTGAAACAGCTGGTCCAAAAGGGCTGGGCTTGAAGGAGGGATATTTTAAGTCACTTTAGGTAAAATTCAACTTGTTGCTGAGCCATCAGCAGGTGTTGGCACAGCATGATCAGTTCTGGGTGCTCTGTGATGTGTTAGCACAGGGAACCTGCATGCAGGCACCAGCACTACCTGTCAATAAACCTGGTCTTTTCAGTAAAATACCCTGGTTTATTCAAGGAACAGCATTGTCTTCTCTACCTGAAAAGAAAGCATTTCTTTGCAAAAATGAAGACCAAAATCATATCTCTGAAAAAAAAAAATCATAAATAAGAAATCTATAGGAGCAGGGAGATGCTGCTTGTTGCAGTGATGTGGGACCCCGTTCCTCACCCTGCTGCCCCTGCAGATCACTGCCTGCTTCTCCATCTGACAGAGCTCGACAACACCCAAAGCAAAATAGAAGGGGCTTCCCACAAAACAGGCTGTGTCTTTCAAGTACACAAGCAACCAAAACTCTTACCGACTCCTTGAAAGTACATTAATATCAGCAACAGTCATGGCAGTTGGACCCAAGAAGGACCCTGAAGCAACTGGTTAGTAAACATACCACAAGAAACACTCCTGCTTGCTTTCTGAAGATTTTGAAAAAACAGCTCAGTGGCTGAGGTTTCAGGTGGATGCCAGGAGAACGTTACTTCTTCCTTCAAAAAAGTTTGTGAAAAATGTATGTAAGAATATATGCAAAGTATTTTATAGAGACAGTTATCTATGCTGGTTTAGATGATAAACCCGAAGATTAGTAGTTTGGGAGTGGGTGTTCACATTTGTCCTAGTGTTAAAAATGCGGGCCAGAAAGGAAAATACGGTCACTAGACGGCTGGAATGCTTTAGAAGAAAATCAGGTAAAGCTCATGACATGCTGGAGCTGCTCCTTTTATTCTTTTTAAATTTATGGTATTCATTTTATTCTTTTCATTTTATTTAACTTGAAGTGAATTGATAGGAGGCAAAAATGCTTTGGATACCTACCCATGAGGTAAAAGGAAATACTGGACATTCTCATGTAGAGAAACCTGCGATCTCACCCACATCCTGGGTAAAGCCAGAATTCTATTGTCTGTATTTGAAATTTAACTTTGGCAGCTAGGAGGCCTTGTCTTTCCTCTACAGTAAAGAGTTGCTGCTGTGTTTGGCTACAAAGCAGATGTCACCCTGTGTTTGGCTTTTTGTTGTTCATTTTGGTGAAGTGAGGAGTCAAATACTGCAACTAAATGCCCTGCCAGGCAGCTCCGTCATGAGACACACAGAAAATCCACAATCTTAGTGCTGAAGTGTTACGGACTTCATAGACATCACTGAGGTCTCCATTGTCTGGACATAAAATACCATATAAACACCTGAAGGCAGGGTGATTTACAGGAGATAGAAAACCCTGACCGTCACTCACTACTTCTAGGTGTGTTTAACTTTGACCAAAAGGCATTCTTTTCTCCCACCGCCTTCCCCCGACCTCCCCTCGTGGAGCATGCCACGACCTGCCGTGCAGGCACAGTGGGTGCTGCTCACCAGCCGCTGCCCCGGCCAGCCTCCCGACAGCAGTCTTTCACTTTGGGAACAGGACACCATCACCATTTTTAAGGTAACCGCAGCAAACTAGAAGAATCAGATAAAACATTAGAAGTGCTTTTCAGCAGCGTAGACCTTGTTTAAAGGTGCTCTATTAGACACTAAAGACTAATGCAAACTTTTCCCCAAAAGACAACCTGAAAGTACCACAGAAGAAGAAACCCAAAGTCAGTGTTCCTGAAAGGCAAGGGGCGTATTGCAGAGACACTAACAATGGAAAGACTGCTGTCAAAAAGAGACGTTTTGTCCAAACAACAAAAAGACAAGGTACCACAAATTTTCACAAGATAAGCAAAAATCATAATAACACAACAAAAAATTGGTTTCGGAACTAAAGATACAGCATGTACTGAGAACCACTCTTTCTAATACATGGCAGGTGGGAGGTTTCCCAGGGAGCTGATCAGATTGATAAGAGCCAAGGAAGATACAAGGAAAACTGAATGAATTCTATGAACTGGCTCTTGCACTGCCAGCCTGGTGCAGTAACCGGTCATACACCAGGGTTATCTGTCTTCATGGCAATCTGCTCCCAGCTTGGGTGACAAATAGAGGGGGGGTTCTACAGCAAAGTACAGGGGAGCACATCTGTGCATGGGCACAGCGGAGGTCAGTGGTAATGGAGAGGCATGCAAATTTAACAGTCCTGCGGACTATCACCCATTTATCTGTCCTTCCACATTTCCTCATGGGTAATTGGAAGAGCATGATTGACTCGCATGCATTATTTAACTACATCTATTGAATACTTTGCATTTTCTGTAAGAAGGCAACAGCTTGCGTGTTCCCAGACCGACAGACTTCCTCTGCTCTCTCCAGTCATCCTAGAGGAAAGCTTTCCAACGATCAGTCTTGGGTGTCCTCGGCATATTGCTGGCCCTTCTATTTTATACATTAATTCCTACTTCAGGAAATAGAAAGACTAGTAGAAAGATATAGACAACTAAAGCAAGTCATTGAAGGATAATAGAAGTTGAGCAGGAAATTGCCCACATGTAAAATTTGCCATCTATCTCAGAAGACTTTCTTTCTACTCATCCAAAGGATTGAATTTGACAGTAAGCTCCGCACTTAAGCTATTAAGCTGTTGGCTTTCATTTTCTTGCTAAAAGTATATGGAAATCTATGGCTAGGCACAGCTCAAAACAGGGAGAGCATTTTCTAGCTTCTAATCAGGTGAAGTATAACTGTCTAATACGTGATCCACCTCCATGTTCCTTTTTTTCTCATTTTTCCAGATAATTAGCATATCCTGCAACCTGGTCACCCCCACCCCTGGCTTAACAGGGCTGCAGCGCTGCCCTGAGAAGAGCTGAGACTGCTTGTCCGCAAGAGGGGTAAGAGTAACAGCGATGCGCAGGGAAATATCTCACGGATATTCTGGAGTGTTGGGCTGGTTTGGAATCATTTTATAATTTCTACCATTGATCATCTGGAAGAAACAGCAAGAAATTTTCACGCATCCAGACCTTGCTTCTCCTGATTCACAGGGCTGGGACTCCAGGGCGTGCTCCACTTTTTACCTCCTGTGAGACCTGGTGCAGCCAAACACTAACAAATTGCTGCATTTTTAAACCTGACCTGTGTTCAGCAGAGGTGTTTGTGGGGAATGGATGTTGCCGGAAAATCCCAGAGCAGGATGAAAGTCGAATGCACTGTTACAGATGTGACACTGGGCACCTGTCAGTACCATCACTACTCGAGCACCAGCGCACACCAGGTGTTTGATTACAAGTATATCATTAAGGAGATATGCCAGAAATATGATGTTCTAAAAATTAGCTTTCAGTTTTAAAGGAATAATCTCCAGACCCATCTTTGCATTTAAAAATTATTAACATGATTACAAGGGGAAAAAGAAGAAACAGAAAAATAATCTCAGAAACAGTTACTTTAGCTCATGAAAATGTGAACCAAGGCTTCACAGTCCAGCTGTAGTTCTCCCAGCTAACAGGTCCAACCACAATTACAAACAATCAAGCTTCATCAAAAGATAAGTCTCTTTTTCTCCTACTCTTCATTTTCTGAGTTCTCCCTGACCCTCACTGCTCTGATGCTAACACCTTTTAATTAGCACTTTCCAAATACGTTCACAGTCATGTTACACTGATCTGGTTTTAGCACAACAGCATCCCTTAATTTAATTCATTCTGCTCCCTCTTTAATGCTTATTCAACTGCTGTGTTTATAGAGAGGAAATAGATCTCCTTGCTTTTACTTTTCTTTGCTAAACCACTTCCCTGTCCCAGTGTCCCTTCACCTGGCTCCAGAGGAATCGGCTGCCGTGGCTCCAGGAGTCACCGTGATCAGCTGGACTGCGGCACCTCAACGCTTGCCACTGCATGAGCTTGTTCGTTGCCACCTCTCAGAAGGAAGTCTCTGAAACCCGTATTCGTTAGTGTGCTCTTTTGTAGGATGCCCACTTCTGGATGTCTCCCTGTGCCGATCAGTACCAGGTCTGGTGAGATGGTGCAGCAGAGAGCCATCGTCTGTAAGAGAAGGGTGACCCGGCAGCAGCTGCAGCGGCAAAGTTTTGCAGCAGGACGAGCTTGCACTCATCAAGACGAGTTTGCAGTTTCGTTTTCATTAGCTCCTCTCTTCTGTCATGGTTTCCCGCCTTGTTACGCTTCCCTTTCCTTAGAAGTAAGCTAATTTTTTTTATTAACCTTACACTGAAAACTTCCAGGGATAGTAGCTCACCATAGATAGCTCCAGGGGAGTCTAATGCGGTGCCCTGTGCTTCAGGTCTGCCTGGGAATCACAAAGTAAATCATGGATCACCTTTGGGTGTGAAAATACAGAGGCCAGCAATGGTACTGCTCCGTGTCTTCAGGGGAATGTGGTGGTTGAAGTGCCAATTCACACAAAGACATGGGCAGAAAAGCTCCATATTGCTCTTGCCTTAGACTACACATTTTTGAATTATGTCTTGTACGGTATTTTTAATATGCTAAGACAAAGATTTTTTTTTTTTAATGTGCGTGCAAAAAGTGAATTGTGCAGTGCACACTTTATTATCTGGAAAAATGAGAAAAAAAGGAACGTGGAGGCGGATCACGTACCAGACAGTTATACTTCACCCGATTAGAAGCCAGAAAACGCTCTCCCTGTTTTGAGCTGTGCCTAGCCATAGAATTCCTGTGCGGTGCAGTACGGTGATAAGTGCTGAAGATCCAACCTACCTCTGCACTTCAGGAAATGGAATGCCATCAGGTTAGGTTTGTAGACAGTTCATGGTTGCTATGACTTATTTTAATTACTGAGCATCTATAAGACTGGCAAGTAATCATAAGACACCCTTAGACCACATGATTTTTTTGGCCAGTTTTTATGAGACCAGAAAATCCAAACAATCTGTCCAGTCATGCTTCAATGAACACATTGACTTCAATAACACCAGGAATGAAAATAAAATCTGTGTAGAAAACAGATGAAAACAAGGCAAACTGTTAGCACTGAACAGGTATGCAATCCCATAACACAATAACAATACACAAAAATCAATACAATCTTCACCAAAGTAATTGCCCCCTCCCATGAACCGTCATTGCTTAAGGATGAGCATCTATCAACGATGTATAAAATTAATTGAACATGCAGCTGTTAAAAAAATAATTTTTTAGGTAAATATACAAAAATATTTACAAAAATGAAAGAGATTTTTCCTGCATTATAGTGCACAAAGTAACAATCTTGTGTGTGGAAATTTGGAAAATAGAGAATTAAGCAAACACATTTCACAAAACATTCACAAGATTTATAGCTTAATCAGATATATATCTCAAACTGCAACCACTGTTATCAACTTAGGTTATTTAACTTTCTTCTAGATTTTGGGGTTTTTTTTCACCCTGTTCTTAGGAAGAAATTGTGCACCTCAGAGTTCGTTTGGCTTTTTCCCAGTTCTACAACCTGATCTACTTACAGACCAGGTCTCTCCTTACCAGCCTTTCCTGGTTGCAGCCGAGACGATACAAGCACCTATTTCCCCTACGTGCTTTCTGACAAGCGCATCTCCTCTCTTCATTCCCCTGTGTGACAACTGGCCTGGGCAGTGTCAGCACCCTCCAGAGGTGGAGTGGGCGCACCTATGGAAAACGGACCTTTCTGTACTACCACCTCTGCTCACACCCCGATATTTTTGGTCTCACGTGTTGCACATACCCCCCACGTGACTCAGGATTACAAATCCCCACCCGGTGACACCACATTGTCTTTTCCTTCCAACACCCTCCAACCCTGCAGCACAAATACAAAAAATGGGCTCTGCCACTTCTGACTAAAGTCTGGCTTTGTTTTCTATAAAAGTTGCAAGAAACAGCAATAACTGGCGAGGAATCAGCCTGGGTGGCTCCGAGCAGGTTCAGACACATGCCAGCCAGTTATGTCCAGGCCTGAGCAATGATTTTGCAGGTTGCTCTGCAGCCTGGAGCCTCCCTGCACCCAGCTGGGGAAAAAAAAAAAAAAAAAAATTCCTTTCCAAAACCCTGATTGTTTGATCTGCTCACAGACTGCACCTTTATTAAGAAGGGGGTAAGTAAGACCAATTCTCCTAAAAGAGGACTTCTGAGTACCAGTTATGTCCTCTATGGAAGAAGTAGTGGGCATTGAGAAGTGCTAGAACATCGTTAAACAGATCTGCACCTGACCTGCTGCAGCGGACAAGGACTCACTCTCCCTGCCAATAAGTACAACATGGAGCATAACAACGGCCTGTTATGAAGAACTGTCTGACAACTCACTTTACTTCATTGCAGTCACAGTATCTGAACATCAAAGGGCCCTGGCATATGCAAACAATTAAAAAAATCACAGGAGCTGTGTCTTCGTTAATACAGAACTCAGCACTTCCCCGCCGACAATAATTGACATGAGTTTGATTTCACATCAAGACATACAGTAGGAAACTTAGCAAAACGGAACAGCTGCATCCCCATTAACATGATTTTATCTAGCCATCCCATTATTATTAGAAATATATTCCCATTTCAAGAAAGAGGAAAGGTTTATATCTGAAAAATATTATATCACCTACCAGCGATTTGATAAATTATGATTACAAATACAGATAGCATCATAAAACTATATAGAGGTTGTATTAGAAACACTTGAAATGACTAAAAAAATTCATTAAAATTACTGGAGTTTCTGCTTCCCAGCTGATTGGTCCTGGCTCATATTCAGAATCAATAGATTCTGGAACTAGTTCATGTATATACCAGCAGAATTTTGATGGGTGCTTTCTCAAAGATGTCTGCAGCCATTTTTGTCATCAGAACTACACACTGAACATCTCCCTACCTGCCTCTCACCCCCAATTCAGAGCAAGTTTCATTAACGGCACCTAGTGAATGCCTCATGTTTGTACATAAAAAAATTAGCCAAAACCCAACCAGATTTGATTTTTGCTCATACCTGAAGGAAGAAGCAACAGTTATGAATATGATAAAGCTACTGAACTGCACCACAAAATACTTCTGGCAGGATTACGTCTACAGGCAAGTTCTCACACATATACACACCAAATGTGATATTAGCTTAATATTACGTAACAGCGCTTGTTGATGTTTTATGACTGCCAGTTTTTACGTTGAGATGATTAAAACAACAAAAAGCATTTTGAATTGCTAAAGATGGAAAAAAATCGCCTAAACTTTTATTAAAGATTTATTTTTTCTCATTTGCTTGAGGTTTTTCCCTGGCTTACTAAAAAGGATTAACAGTAAAAAAAATTAAACCAATGATCATTTTGATAGTTGTTTCAATGAAAACGACAATAAAAAGGCACAATAATAAAACCCTGCTTGTGTGAACTTATCATTATTGTTGCTTGCTTTTGGACAGCAACGACAGAATTCTAGAGCATTTACAGTACGTAATGTCAACCCCCTGAGCGTGGCCCCGCAGGCAGCCCTGGCCCTGTGGAGAAGCTGAGCCACAATGTTGTGGAATTAAGGCAGCATCATCAGCCCCCGGGGCAGTGCCCCAGAATTGATCAAATTAGTCCTCTCGGGTGGACGCCTTGTCTTTTACTCTTCCAGTCTCATACAAAGTATGCTTTTAATTTAACCTAATATTGGAAAACCAGCTGGCCCAGTACATCAAATTGTAGCCCCGTTACAGTTTCAGATCAACTCTCCATGCCTTCAGTCCCGTGTTTCTTTCCATATGAAAAATACCAACAACAGACAGGAGCAGGAGCAGGCGGTCAGGGTTGGCCATAAGTGAATTGCTCACAGCTGGCTGGGGAAGAGCGTGCAGCAAAAGCAGCTGCATTTCCCAGTGTGGCTGTGGCTGCAGACATTGGCCCGGGACTTGACTGGTGTGTGTACGGGGATGAGGACAGACACACACACACAAGGTCCTATTCTTCATGTGAAGGACCAGACTTCTTTGAAAACTTTTTTTTTTTTTAATACATTCTTGAAAATTTCTTCCACATCTTCAAGGGAAGAGAAAATTACTTGCACTGTTAGATTGTCCTGCTCCTTGCTGCACACTCGGTTGCTATGAAGCTGTTTTGCAAGAGAGCTGTGTCTTTACATTTCTCTCCCAGAGCACACAGCCTGCTCTATACGGAGAGCTACAGAAATAAACATCAATGTAAGATTTCCATCTCATTACCTCAGCTAAAACATCTTTGGTCAATGCCACATGCTGTTTTTATTTGATAAGCAACCATATGAATGAGAGATTTCTTGGGATAGTGGAATAATTAATGACCTCTGGAGACTGCTCATCCTTTCTTCACATCAGTGCATCTATGCTCTTTCGAGGAACTGTCTCATACCGACCCAGGTCTCTGGGAATGACCTCCATCAGGGAGGCAGAAGACAACAGCACAAAATACAGCTCCAGTGCTGAAGTCTCCCATGTTACTGGTTGCCAGCAGAGAATTTCAGGCCATTCCCTGATGGCTAGTGTTAGGACATGCATCTACTCGGTTGGACAAGTAACTAGTTTTTCTCTTTCTCTCTCAACTTTGCCAAGTAGAGCAGCTGGATGACGATGTGTGCAGATTTCCCTGTTGGCTGGCTGCGATAGCCACACTGCTTCCTTTGCACTGTACACATTTCCAGCCACCTCCTTACAAGAAATCTTGGCAAGGCCGCACAACCGACTAGCATAATTCATAACATTTTCTCCAAGTAACTAAGCACCCTCGAAAGTGCTAAATACTGGTTTAGATGATGTTGTTACCAGGAACAAACAAGAAAAAAACACAACCACAACAAACCAACCAACCCCCAGAAAAACCCAAATCAAACAAAATAACCTGGTAAACTTGAGAGCACTGCAGTGCTGACCAAGGAATATTCCTTCCTCATAATAACAGAGGGAGATCTGCAAGAGAAAACATGAAGCCAATGCAAAAGACCTTACACCCGAATTAAAGAGCCACATTAACCACAAGTGGAAGTTGCAGCAAGGCAGCCGGCAGTGCTTCTCTTGGGGAGTGGGCTGTCACTGCTAGTCACTACCCCAAAACCAGTCACAGAAACGAGATAACAAAACCCAACACCACATTTCTGCATTTCATTCTCATCTCACAAAGTATGAAAGTGTGTTGCTGTTGTTCCGTAAAATAAGGCACGGCAGACTCGCTGCTTTGTGCTGCAGTCACCAGGTTGATCTCTGCTTTTTAAAGCACAAGACCGCTAAATATCTTTTTGTGCCCTTTTCATTTTCCCAATCACTTTGGATTCTTGTAATGTACCTTAGGTACAGAGAGGGAGCCGCTTTGCTCTTCTCACATTTAAGTCAGGGAAGCTGCCTGGTGGATGAGCTATTGCAGCAGTACTTCAAATAAAAGTGATACTGCAAAGGCAGTAGCAGAAGATCAGGCCTCTATTTTCCAGATAACTCTTAATCATGTGTTTTTACCACTTTATGTGGGAAAAAGAAAAAAAATGAAAAACCCACTAAATCTCCTTTCTTCCTTACAGCTTTCATACTTCTGGTATGTTCTAGTTTGATGGTTTGCAAGTGACTGGTAGAGATGAGCATATGTCTAGTAATGCTCAGAGCTAAGGTGGAGCACTTGGCTGAGCGCTCCAAGGTTGCAATGCTGCCTAAACCTTGCCCAGACTGTCTCAGACCAGAGCCTCCAACACTGAACTTGAAATCTTGTGAGAACACACTTTGGGCAAGATTTTCATCATGTCTGCTATCTCTTGCAGCAAGCTGGGCATGAAAAGCGTCATTTTCAAACAGTTGAACTCTAGCACAGGCTCACATTAGAAATTCCAGCGCCTTCAGCTCTCCTGTACTGACCGATACACTTGAACACAAAACCCACCCCGTGATATGAGCAGAGGGCTGAAACCCAGGCTGGATCTCCTGAGAGCTGTGGTTAGTCGGAGCTCAAAACATCACCCCAGCTGCAGCCAGGGATGTTGCACAGTGACACACTGGGATGCTGGGCAGCAAATGCCAGTCCGACAGCTGGCGTCGGGAAGGGCAGAGGAGTAACTCACCTCTGCACCGATTAGCACCACTGATGCTCATTACAGAACCGAGACAAGCGCTTGAAGACTCGCAGAAACGCAGAGATGCTCACTGGAAAGCATGCGGTTTAATTCCTCTTCAGTGCCAAGGGTCTCCGTCTCTGAAAAAAGGGTTAATGGCTGTTGGCTTAATTAGTGCAACATGAATGAACAACATTTTTGTGAGCTTGAGGGTAAATTAAGACAACGTTTAGTTCTGCTTCTTATTAGCTCTGCATAAATTCTCCCAGGAGCCTAATTAGCTCTGTCACAGCAAACGTCTCCTCTATTTACACATGGGAATGTATTCCTTTTCTATACATTTTACCCTTGTAATAAGCCATATTAGCAAGTAATGCACTCTCATCCTTTCCATACCCATTGCTGGTGGTACAGCACGGGGTCCTGCTCCTCTGTGCCGCCCACCAGCCCCATGGCAGCTCCAGCTGCAGGCAGCTTTCTGCAGCCAGCCCAGGCTGCCAGCACTCACAGCAGCTTAGACAAAGGCATCCTCCATGTCCACTTTACTCGGAGCTCATCCTCCAGTGGAGGACTTCACCGGACACCGCCAGCCACGCTCCCTGGTCTGCTTGGCACCTGGAGCTCCTGGAGGTCAGCGGATTTCCAGTCAGGCAACATCTCTCAAAGTCAAACAAGTTAATAAAATGCGTTGGCAGCGTCACCAAAGCAAACAAGTTGGATTTGCCGGGTCAAACTTGTTTTTCCCCAGGCAGTCTTAAAAATAAAGCATCTATAAAAAAACCCAACACAACAGCACCTGAGAATACTATCTACATACACATATTAGATTTTTTTTCATTTGGAAGAAAGGAATCTACTGATTTCAAGTATTATTTTCAGATCTGAGCACTTTCCTTATGTAAACTCATTGCAGTACGTAGCTTATCTCCTGGGCTTCTCTCAGGCCTGAAGTAGGTTAAATTACTTCCCATATCAATGTTTGCCACCCCACAAATCTATCTAGACTCCTGCCGCCCAGCACAGACAGCAAGCTGCAATTTCTGTTAAACCTGGCAGTAGCAATGAAGGTTGTGCTAGCTCAGCCCTTCTCGGGCGCAGGCTTGCCTGCGTCCGTGCCGAAGCTGCACACACCGAGCAGGAATGGCCACACCTGCCCTTACGAAGAAAGTTTGGGGGTTTTTTGTTTTCCCTCCTCTTCTCCTTTGCTTGCTCCATCTTACTCTCTGAAAAGGTCACTATCCAAGCAGAATTTGGGTACTGACATTTTGTTAAGTTTTACTATTCACAGGCAGCACTTAACCCACCGTGCGGCAAGCTGCTTCCTCAGCCCAAGCCCGGGGCTCTGCGGGTCCATCCCACCCCACTGCTTTGCTCTCTCCCAGTGCTAGCCTGGGTGCCTCACCCAGTCTCCCAGTTTGCTTTGGGCCTGGTAATAGATACACGCTACATTAACAACATTCCTGCAAGCCAAAAGTTGTTCATTTATTTAATTGCAGCCCTCTTTAAGGAAAGAAGCTTGTCCCTGACTGGGCTCTAACTGACCTTATCCATGAAGTACTACTACTCTTTAATTTCTCACGGTGCACGGGGAAGGGCTGAAGGGGACATGCAGAGGCAGAGCACGTACTAGCAGTGCTGGTGCCGAACATCATTTATCAGCACGCCTTTCTCCCAAACATTAACCAGCACTTTTCGTAACCATTCGAGTGATTTCAAGCATTTTCTGCTAAGCTGCTTTTAGCCATCAGTTTCCCAGACTACTCTATACTAACTCATTTTAAGAGGAGAGAGTCAACTTTTTTTTCACTTGTCCTTTCGATATTGAAATAATCTTTTACTTTAAATAAATTGTTCCACGCAAAAACGTATATTTTGTGTGCTTCATTCATGAGAAGTGACATCCTGGCCATGATGACCTCCCATCATTCCTGGAATTTTCAGAGTAAATAGCAGCATCCCTCCCACATCACCAGCAGTTCTTTAAGCCACAACCATGACACAGAAATCGTACAATGCAGAACTTTCCTTTCTGAGAATAACAGCCATACATCTTGAAGGAATAATCAAAAGTAAAAGTTGTCTCTGTACATTAATTGTCTTTACTACACAGGTAGTAATTTTTGTGTTTTAACATTTACAGTTCTGTGGAAAACACATCATTACATAGAAGGATCTCGATTCAGACAGCTTTTTTTCCCTCTAAATATTTACATAGAGCTTCCAGAACTTTTACTCTGAAGGAAAAAAAAAGTTAAATACATAGAGTCTGAAATGAGAGCACTTCAGCTCATGCAATAACGTGGGTGAGCCATGCACTGACTGAGGGGTGACCACCTCGATCTCCATACGGCATGCTTTTGGTCCCCCTGCAGCTCCCATCCCTCCACCATGGTCTCAGCCTGCCCACACACCCCCAGGGAACAGCCACCCCTTCTCCTGATTTTGGGCCAAGACATTAAGAAGAATTGACCCAAAGGACACTACTCATAACCCTCGATGTCATGCTGCTGGGCAGTATTCTGAGCCCCAAATCTCTCCCAGTTTCCGACCTCCATAAAGCCACCTACTCAGTGTGCATCTCCCCAGTGAGGCCATGGGGACACTGTTAGAGACCACAGCAAAGGCTCTCCCGAAGGCTGGCTGTACGGCATTTATTGCTCTCCCTTTAGTTAACTGGCAAGCTTACATTTTAAAAGAAAGGTTATGCAGATTACATAGTACAAAGCTTTATTTACTACAAAATTGCAAAGGCACCTTTCTGGCATTTTCATCACTGATTACAGCAAATTATCAGAGAGACATCTGCCATGTTGGAGTTCAGTATTACAATGGTATATTTAACTTCAGACCTGGAGGGTGGATCACATGAGAAATGCACGGGAAAAGTCTTTGTGATTTGACTTGTTCACAACTGCAATTGTAATGCCTTTCACTTCAAGAAATATTGTTTGAGATGTTTTCCACCAAGTCTCAGGCAGCATTCTCTGGGGGAAGAAATGAAAAGATTAAGTTATCTGGAGGTGCAGGGCTACCAAGGAAATTACTTCCTCTCGGGCTCAGTAAGATGCAGAGGATTAAGGGGCTGCTGAGCCATGGTGTGTGACACCAGGGACATCATGCATCAGGCAAACCGTGGGCAGGTTGGAGGCACGTCTGACCCCACAAGCTCCCCTTGGACGACTGTGCCGCTGGCTCACGGGGCTGAGCAGGTCCTGGCTTCGGTGCTTTGCTTTACCAGCGGCTTTGTCACTGCACAGCTGTGCAACCTCATTTAGTCTGACTGAGCTCAGGCTAGACAAACCAACATAGATGATTGATCCAAAGTCTGCTACAGCAGCAGATGTGATCCGTGACGGCAGCGAAAACAGAGACAGCTGCATGCTGTGACTGCAGGAGAAGGATACTCACGTGGCAGACAGCGGTGGTGGGAGAGCACAGCTTCTCCTCTTTATCAGGGTGGAAGTAGAAAGAGCATTTGTCATTAGCTCAGAAGAGTATGAAAGCTCCCAGGAACCCGACACTTATGTTCTCTGAAGAGCCCCTGCCCTAGAGTGCTCTTCTAGCTCCTAGCCGGATTTCTCTGGAGTCTGATTAAACTCCTCTTTTGCCACTGAAAATGTCATAAAATATTTTTGACACAGATGATATTTAAAGATCACTGTAGAAAATTTCTAATAACTGATATAATTCATTGGAAGCATCCTAAATTGACACAATCAGAAAAAGGAAATAAGGGAGCAAAACAACACTCCAACAAGTCCACTAATTAGTTATCCACCATTCCTGGGGTAAAAATCACATCCGTCTTACTGGTGCACATTCACATCTTATCCAAAGACATTCATACAGCAATAGCAGGTGTACCATTTGCTGCAGCTGTGCAGAAAATCGTGTCTGAGATGGTGCAGACCAATGGATGCTCCAACTTAGAAGCTGGGACACGGGAGGATTACGCACTTATCGAATAAACCACTGTCGCTGTGAGGAATGTAACGGAAATACGTGCATGTGTCTGTGCTGTTATACAGATAGGAAAAAAAAAGATGCAGCATCAGATGTGGGCTCAGAGACTCAAAAGTGGCAGAGCAGATGGCCCTGGGAAGGTACGTGCTGAGAGCATCTTCCCCAGCTCTGGGTCTGTGGGAGCTTTGTCTTTCCCTGCAGGGGCACCCTGAGAAGCACATGCTGAAGTGATGGTGAGACTGTTGAAGGTGCTGCCATTTACCCTCCTGAGGGCCTTTAGGAGAAATTGGATGAGAAGTCACACCCTTCTAACCTTGGCTCATCCATGTTTGTTTTTTTTTTTTTTCCTCCTATTTGGAGGTTCTACCTAGACTACTAAGGTTTTTATCAGCTGGTGGTTGTATACTTCATGATGCTGCCTAATCCGAGTCAATTGTTTTTAGAGTCTTGGTCTCCTAAGGTAATAAAGGATTATGAGGAAAAAAAAAAAACCAAACCACTTTCTCTTTCTTGTTTTAGATACACACCCAGATCACAACGTGCCTCCTACTATGAGAAACCCAGAATAGCCTTCTCTGCCTTCTGGCAAAACTCAGCAAAATCCCTTCTCAGACCTCTCTCCCTCCACGACATGCTCAAGAAGCTCTGTCTTGTCTACACATTGTTGGTCAACTTAAAGAAAAAAGTAAAGTTCCAAGAATGTCATTTTAAATCTATTGCCTTCACTATTGCTTTCTGAGTATAAAATTACCTAGCTAATATTCAACAACTGATTAATGAGCTGGAGATTAAAGAGCTCTGACTGCCCACCTGAATACTACTGGCTTTTCATCTCATGCTTGTTTCACACACCCTGGACGTGTTGGAGGTGAGTCACTTCAGTGNGAAAAAAAAAAAAAAAAAAGACTAAACCTCTGTAAGTCTCAGCACTGATTGCTTGAATCTCCCACATTTGCTCTGCAAATGCAAAAGGATAATTTACCCTGAACTGAAGACAGTGAATTTTGCAGCCTTTGTCCCCTATTGGCACAGCTTTGCTCTTAAGGAAGTTTTATCGACTCAGTCCAGGTGAGGTGAAAATCTGAAAATTTTGTAATTGGAAATGTTTTCTGAAAACCATTTAAAAAAAAAAAAGAAAAACAACACCAAAACAAAACCCAAAAAACCCAACAACCAAAACTGAGCTTTCTTTCAACATGTTAAGACCTGGAGGAAAATTTTCTAAAATGCCACTGCCTTCCTACAGAAGTGCTTTTTCAAACATAGGAAAAAACTGTACTCATTTCTCATTTGGGGTTTAAAACATTCTTCAGTTCTGGTTTCTAACATGATACATAAAGCTTTTTCCTTAACTTGGAGTTATAGAAATTGTTGTATCACTACTGAAAAAGCCAGATGTCCCAGTTACTTGGGATAAAGTGGCTTTTTAATAGCCTGCATCATTAACTACAGACATTTTAAAACTATAGAAGAGAGCTGTAATAATAATAAATTGTTCAAGAAAAAAAGGCAATTGATATAACTGCTTCCAAAGTAGTGAGGCAAAAGAAAATAGGTTTTCAGAGACATGAATGAGTCACAGTACATCATCTACACTTTTAGAAAAACAGTAGATTTAGTCACTGGTAGGTAACACAGTTAAAAAGGAGCAACTACAAAAGAATTCCTTACCACTCACCTGAAGACTTTAACAGCCAGAAGGTATCATTATGGTTATTTGGTCTGCCTGACACAGCCCCAGGTGCTGGGCCTCCTGGTTTCACTTCCTTCCCAAATGGGAAGCACTCCTTCACAAAAAGCAGAGTTAACCCCACGCTACATCACCTCCTCAAAACCAACCAAAAAACCCCCAAAACAAACCATGCCCGGTCAACTTAGAGAGGTGTGCTCCACCTGTCGACTACTCTTATTGCTGGAAGGGATGCATGTCTTCCCTGGATTTGCTTAGCTTCAGGTGAAGCCATTGAATGCTCTTACATCTTTATCTGCTTCTCTGAGGATCCATCTGTTACCAAATCATCATGTAAATACCTATAGATAAGAAACTTTAACCTGTTTTGGTTGAAGAAAGGCTTACGGAATTCATGGCTTTTTTATGGCATGTTACAAGGTCTTCCATCGTTCTTGGGCTTTCATGCACAAACAACTCTGGTTACTGGATACGGGCATCATTCTAGTGATGGACTCCCGCAGCCTCTCTACAGGTACCTTTTACTAGGCATCCCTCTGTTCACATACTCCAAAATCACACTGGCACTTTCAATCACAAGTTCACGTTCACATTGAGATTGTAGTTGTGGAAAATTTCCATTTGCAAGAGACTCAAAGGCCTCCAGTAAGCATCTAACTCACAGAGATAACATCAAATTACCCATTTCTGCCCCTGCCTCTCCCCTTTCCACACTGCACCCTGGAAATCATCTGGTTCCATCTTCTCCATAGGTTGCTTTAGGGAGCTGAAGGTGGCAGAAAGATCCTCCGCTGCTTCTTCAGGGTGCACAAACCCACCTCTCAGCCTCTCTTCACACCTGCCCGTGCTCCAGCTTCAGCCTACTTTTTTGAGATTTTTTTTTTTTTTTTTTTTTTTTTTGGGGGGGGGGGGGGAAGGGGCAGGGTGTGTGGTCTGGAACAAGACTGAATTTTCCCAACTTCTTTCAGAGAGATACTTAATTACAGCTTCATTTTTTCCCCACAGATACTAGAAAAAAGGGAAAGATTAAGATGGTCTGCTATCAAAACATCTTAGACAGCTGCACAAATAGTTCAAAAGGAATATCCCAGATGAGTAGACAGCCTATTAAACTCTATGTCTGTGGATTGGGCTACTGTAGATCAAGAAGATACTTATCAGCTGGCATTGTTCAGCAGCAGAGAAGTCATTTGTCTTCAACATGAACACAATGCTCCTATTGTTGCACATCAACTAGGGACCAGTTTAGATATTGTGGCATTGATTAGCTGGTTTTGAGAGGGCAGAGGAGAGGTCTGAGTTTTAACTACAGTTGAAATCAGATAAGGGGATGGTGAGCAGGGAATGTATTTCCTAAGAACAACCTGTTAAAATGAATTGTCTAAGGGTTTTTTTACATACAAAATATGAGCTCCGTCGCTCTCTAGAGACATCAAACCCTGCATCTTCTCCACAAATGTGACCCAGATCCCTGTGAAGAACAAGGCTGAAGTCTGCAGGCTGATACCTGCACCTTCACACACACCAGTGCCGGGGTGAGCATCAAAGCCCTCCTTGACGAAGCAGAGAGCCCACTAGCTGGAACATTTTGGTGTTTATACAGCAGAGATTGAGAGCTGCTTGATCTGGTGTGTCCCACCTCCCACCTGAGAGCGTGACACCATGGAGGCAGGTCCCATTGACCTCCCAGCTGCTGGGAGGGTCACAGACCTCTCCTGCAGCAGCAAGACTGCAGGACTTCCTCAAGCCAGTGCTTTTCCAAATCCCATAACCAGAATTTGGAACGGCACCAGGAAGCTGTGAACAGACCCCAAGAATAGCTTCTTCCAGAATTCTTACCCATGAAACTTCCAGCCTCAGAAACGGAAATAAGGGGTGCCACTTTCTTTTAATCTTTCCTTGGGAAAAGGTGAAAACCCCACAAAGTATCACTGGAGAAACAGTGACAGAGAATCCTGATTCATAGATCTCTACCTCCTAATTTGTTGTTTTGAAAAAGATTAATACTGTTGATCTCTGTCAAAATTACAGATGTGCTCCTACTTGTAGATCAGTTCAGTGCATTTGTTGTAGATCGGTACAGATGCAGGAGAGATCTCAATGCCAGATTTACTCATTTTCTCACCGATAATGACAACATAAGAACTCCTTGCCAATACGTGCTTCTTAGACTAACACTGCCAATGAAATTCTGCATCTGAAAAAGCAACATCAGCAGAAATAGCATTGTGCCATTAGGTAAGCTAATCAAACCTCTGCTTTGCCCTCTCTTTGTCCCTGCCCTACAAAGGAACAAGCAAATGCAGTAATCTCTGTGTATTTCTAGAACAGTGCCCCAGATATGGATGCAAACCACTGGTCATGCAATACATCTGGCTTCCTGGGACTTATACTTCATTAGATCCTTCATTAGGAAGGAAACTGTAAACTTCACTATCACTGCTTTGAAAATAGATGGACTCTGTTGCTGATAACATTTAGCCACTATGAGCATCACACCAGAACTCCCCACTTTTTGCACTAGATGTATAGAATTGCTGAAGGGAAGTAGTCTAATAGCACCTCACGTTAGCCTGCTGAGCAGTACAGGGAGGAGCACGAGTAAGCAAGATAGGGAAAACCCTAGAACCTGTTGCTTCCAAGATTCAGTGCAACCTTAGCCTGATTCACGTTTAGCCTTGCAATGTCTTGGTCCACAAAAAAAAATAAAATAGAAATTATCCATTCCCAGTACTACAGCAGGAACACCCCAGGTCCACCAGTCTGCTCAGGAACCTTCCTCCCTACAGCTGCTGTCCCTCAGAGGCTTCCCAAGTCATGCCTCTGACACACTATCTCCACCAAGTGGAAACTAATGCAGGCTGCCTTTAAACCAGAAGAACCTGGAAGAGAGAGATGTGGCCAAACTCACATCTTTCATTAAAAAGCCTGTTCATAGTCCAGCCTTGCTGCCCACCTTGTTTCAATCGTCTGTATAAATCCACCATTTCATACATATGTGGACATGATCAGGTTGGACGGGGCTTTGAGCAACCTGGTCTAGTGGAAGATGTCCCTGCCCATGGCAGGGGGGTTGGTCTAAAAGATCTTGAAAGGTCACTTCCAACCCAAACTATTCTACAATTGCTCTGTGGGCAGCTGACTTCCAGAACATTTCTGTCATCACAATTCTTCTGCCACAATGCAATCTGTGCTTAGCGCTAGGAAATATCATGATTTTCTGACTGCTGCAGGCTGTAGGGACTTCTCTGGCAAAGAAACGATGCCTTCTTCATCTCACACTCTCTTCCCTTTGTTTGCAGGTATGACCTACAAATAGTAGCTAGGTATTAAGCTAGGGAATGGTGAAACAGATGGCATGTTCACCAGAAATCTTCCGTCAGCTTGACTTTGCGGCATTGAGCTAGTTTTCTTCACTCCATCTGAACTACTCAGCTGCAGAGCAACCTGAAAAAGGACAGAGTTTCTTTGCAGAAGGAGAAGGCAGTGGCCTTAGAGAAAACAGCAGCTCATTCCATGTTCCTTCTGGGACTTTGAATCCATATTCTTTCCAGCCTGGCCCTCTTCCACTAAGAAATCAGGAGCCTGAATTTATTCTCATCTGCAAGCACCACACCTGATAGTTCAGAGCCTGTCCTGAGCACCCTGAGATGTTGAGTGATTGAAACACTCTCTCAGTATCTCAACTATATAAGCAGGTATAGAAGAAATTCAGGGCACTACCAACACCCAAGTCACCCATGGAAGGACCTGCAGAGTGTGATAAAGAGTGTGTTTACCATGAAGTAACTCCAACCTTAAAGGTTCTGGAAGCACAGCAGGAAAAAAAAAAAAAAAGAAAAAAAAAAGTTGCACTGATGGGTTGTCTCCCAAATAATGAATGCTTTAGGTACGGTGGGACCGTTTTATATCTTGGCTAGAAGCATCTAAATCCACTCTTCTGCATTCCAGAAACATGGCTCAGTTGCATATGTTAGTTCATCTGTCTCATTTTCAGATGTATTTTTATCATACGAATTCCAGGGTTATATAATTCGGGTTTGCACCAGGGAACCTGTGCACGGTGTAGCCCAAGTGCATCCAGTCTGTGCAGATGATATTTTTAATCATGAAACATTCAGCCTGAAGAGAAGGCAGAGCTGGGTGAGGAGAGTAAGTCCTTCAGATGGTGATGCATGTAATAAGTTACTGGGAGATATTAAGCCAGTCAGAGCATTTCATTTGCTATGAACTCATTACTTACAGGACTCTAGAATCAAACAGTCTTTTAATATGAAAATTGTTTATTAAGATCTACAGCTGCAAGTAATGCTAAAGTGGCCCAGTCTTCCTGAAGGCTCCTCCAAAGCCTCTCTTTAGAGCTATCTTTGCTACTCATTTCTATCCCATACTAATGCCTGCCTACAGACAGAGCTATTTCAAAGTCAAGAGAACCATATAAACTAAATTTTTATATCAACAAATATTCAGGTGAGCACTGCCTTCCACACTACAGCTTCTCTGCTGGTCGATGTACAAATTGGCACTGGAAGCCTCTTCTCTGCAAGAATTATTTCCTTTTAAACAGAAAGAAAAACGGTCAACTGAACACAAAGTAGAAGCTTTATCGTCCTGTTCTGTAACTCAGTTCAACTGAAGACAGCCTAAAATAGTTTTACATAAATGAACGTGACATCTATATTGCCTTTGATTAGAGGAACATTTGATTTTTGACACACGTATAAGGTTTACATTGAAAGCAACAGCATACACAGCAGTGAACATTACTAACTGTGCAGAGCAGGTTGTCTATCTGGCCTTAAAATCATTGCATTCTCCAATCTGATCAGAAAAAACACACACCACATTGATCTAAAAGCATCCTAAAGAAAGGCACTGGAGTTATCTTAAGGACAGAAACTCATGCCTGGCTTAAAACAAATTAAAAAAAAATTCCAAGATTCCTTGCTTACTATCCTTTTTCTCCTTAAATCTGGGCTGGAAGCATCTTGCTTTAGTTTCCAGGCACTGAATCCTGCAGCTGCTGGATCAGAGAAGAGGGAGTGCTCCTTGCCTGAAGCCGCCTCCCATCCTTTCCCCAGGCTGCCTGAATGGATGGCCCGGCTCACTCCCACTGTGCAGGTTTCCAGACCTCAGGTCACTTTTGCATGGCTTTTTCCTTCCTTCCAACAGCCTGCTGAAACACAGGCACTGGAACAGAAATATTTTTCCCCACAGCAGTCTCAGCAGCACCTTTTCACTTACAGCAATTTCAATGCCTGGCTGAGAAGCGAGTGCTTTGAAAATATGATAAAATTTTTACAATCTTCTACCACATCAAGGAAGAGCCCCATCACATCTCTCCCACCACATTTCTGTTCTGCCCCTGCCCCATGCAGCATAACCATGCCTGCAGCTTCCAAGCAAAGCCCAGGACAACTTCTGCACAACACCTTCTCCTCTGAGACTCTCATTTCTCCCTGCTATCTCCCCAGCCGCTACACAACATTTTCATCTGTATGCGGCACAGATTTAGGACACGGCAAATCCCTTATTCGTAACAGCAAATACAATTATGTTTCTCCTCTGACATGTAAAACATTTCACATACTAACAAGGCAAAGTTAAATGTGCATAAGCAAAAATCTTATGCTTCCAGACTGATCACCTCCCATATTGGTGAGAATCACTTACCTGGATTTTTCCACCAATACACAGGTAAATCTTTTAAACCTGCAACACCCAAACAACAAGGCTACTATCTAAATACTGCCTTTGTGCTACTAAAATCTGAACGCAGCCTCACAGCCTATGCAAAGCCTGTGGGTCACGATCCACAGGATCTGTTACGGTTACTGTTTTCCAAAGAACACTTGCCCCCATTAACCCCAATGGGAGTGCCGGTTTTTATCCCTATAAAGCCACAAGGCTGAAGGAAATGTTGCCATTTTACCGTACAATTCAGTTCACCCACTGCACATAACCTGCCCTCATCCATTATTTCACAATCTGTGACTCGTTTTCACCACCTCAACACACAACACCAGGACATATAATAAAATAAGCTGGCAATGGAGTAAAAAAATAGCCCTGTGGGACCCCACTAAGAACCACTTTTCTGAAATCATGCCTCCCTACCTACCACTTCCTTTTTAGACCTGTTAACTAAATCAGTTTTCCAACATATTTAGCATAAGCTGGCTTGGTTCTGCAGAGGACCAGTCTTACTAGAACCACACACAGCGGTACAGCCTCAAGCACGCAGACAAGGAAGCAGTCCCAGGGCTGTGGACTCCTTCCCTGCATCCTGCTCCATTTCGTCCCAGCAGCATCCTTCACCACCAACAACTTCTCATGACAGGGGCTTCACAGCCTCACCTTGCAGTTTGTTACTCGTGCCCTTACTGCCAGAAAGCTTTCCTCGAAGTTCAGTGTGGATTTTCCCCTCTGCGGTGTGTTGACCTCCACTGGCTGACAGGTGCCCACCCAGCCGCTATCAGTCCCCTCCATCAACAGGACAACGGGAGAAAAATATGACAAATAAAGCCCACGGGTCAAGATAAGGGTGGGGAGATCACTCAGCAATTACTGTCATGGGCAAAACAGACATGACTTGGGGAAATTAATTTATTGCCAATTGATTGTAACAGAGTAGGATAGCGAGAAATTAGAACAAAACTAAAACCACTTTCCCCCACCCTTCCCTTCTTCCCAGGCTCAACTTCACTGCCCTCTCTTCTACCTCCTCCCCCTGAGCAGAGCAGGGGGACAGGGAATGGGTGTCATGGTCAGTTCCTAATGCTTCATCTCTGCTGCTTCTTCCTCTTCACACTCTTCCCCGCTCCAGTGTGAGGTCCCTCCCGTAGGAGATGAACTGCTCCAGCATAAATCCTTTCCAGGGCTGTAGTCCTTCAGGAATAGACAGCTCCAGCATGGATCCCTCTCCACGGGATGACAGCCTCCTTCAGGCATCCACCTGCTCCAGCATGGGGTCCTCCACAGGCTGCAGGTGGATATCTGCTCCACCGTGGCCCTCCGTGGGCTGCAGGGGAACAGCCTGCCTCACCATGGTCTTCCCCACAGGCTGCAGGCGAATCTCTGCTCCGGCACCTGGAGCACCTCCTTCTTCACTAGCCTGGAAGCACCACCAATGTTGATGGGATCAGCTTTAGCCAGTGGCAGACACACCTTGGAGCTAGCTGCAACCATCTCTATCCATCATGAGAGCAGCTTCTGGTTTCTTCTCACAGAAGCCACCCCTGCAGCCCCCCCCAGCACCAAAACCTTGCCACATGAACCCAATACACCCAACATCCAAAACAGTTCCTTCCCCTCTTGCCTTTTACTCACCTGCAGAAGAAACAATACAGTTTATCTTAAAGCAGCTTTTAACACAGACTTTTTCAGCCTTTCTGGATGCTCACAGAATGTGGTGGGCTATCTATCTATCTATCCATCCATCCTCTCCTCTGAGGCCATCTGAGGATGTTTGTGGCTCTCCTCTGGATTGCCTCCAGCTGGCACCAGGCTCTGGGGATGAGAGAGCCCAGAGTAAGTGATCTAGGCCAGCTGAGGCCTCTTTAGCAGAATAAAAGTGTTACATCATGTTTCCTGCAGGACTTATTTATGTCTGTGCCTCCTCATTCACAAGACACTTTTTTTTCCCATAATAGTGGGACATGCCTAACATGCATTTAGCTTGGGATGCCCAGTAACCCCAGATACTCTGGCAGCTGTTTCTCATCCTATATTAGTAAGCTTAGCCTTGCTGAGTACATTAGCTCATACTTACCCTTATTGTCCCAGACCACGTTTCCAATCTGCCAGTATAACATAGACTAGAACCAGACACAGGTCCTGATAAAGAGCCCGTCCATATCCTACTAATCCAGTAATCCGTTATTTGCAGTTATAGATTTTTGCACCCATTTTACAGAAGTACATTAACACAGCCTTTGCCTAGTTTTTTTAAACAAGAGTGTCATGTGAGACATGAGCTACAGTAAATTGCCCTTTTACATGCCCTTAGCCCATAAAAATACAGGGAAAAAGCATGAGGTCCCAGCCTGGTGAGCAGCCAGCAACCGGAGACCCTGCACGAGGTTTTAGCCAAGCTGAGCAGGGAACTGCCCAGCTGCGATGGGCACTTTCCTGGACAACTGCTGCCTGAGCGCCTGCAGCTGAGTGCCTGCTTGCTTCGTTAGCAGAGCATTGCCATTAGCTGCCCACCCATCATGAAGCTCTGCCAACAGCTTTAAATTGCAGGCGTTGATGGAAAATGCAATTTCTGTGAGCTAGAAAGGAGCAGTGGTGCTTTCCAGAAAAAGTTGTTTGGTTGTGTTTGAACCTCACTTGGAGTTATTGCCGTGCATCACGTACCAGTTGCCTTTGCCTGAGTTTCTCAGCTTACCCAAATAAGCTAAGAGTGTGATGCACCAGGTGAGGAGCTGCTCTGTGTCTAGCAGATCTTCTGCCTGAGTCTCAGGCCTGCCCGGTGACACTGAGAGCAGGCTGATGAGAAGGATTTTGTTTGGGCGCTTCCCCTGAGCTGCTTCGCCCCATCGCCTGCTCCCCGGGCAGAGCTGTGCTGCTGCAGGAGGGGCGGCTGCAGCGAGAGGGGCAGCGGCTGCATCCCCTGCACCCAGCCTGCTGCTGCTGCTGCTGCTGCTGCTAGACAACCCCTGCACCAGGGCTGTTGTAGAACTTCTTAAAGTTATTGCTTGTAATTTTATTTCCCTTCAGGACTCTTAACTGGAATACCCTAAGTGAAAGTCTGGAAGTTGGAGACTACACGCGTACTTTTCGGGTGGTTTGGGTTTTCTCACATAGGTAGTGCCGTTTATCTTGGAAATGCTTGAAAAAGGGCTGAGCTCACATTGGAAGTAACATTTGCACTAAATGACTGTTATTTGCTATGCTGTAACACTGATTCTGTTGTTATTTGTATAGCTAAAGTTGCCAGGTATCAGTTTTATTTTGTTTTCATGCTTGTTTTTTTTAATGGTAGTACATGTCAGGTAAAGAAAAACAGCACTCAGATAACCGGGAAGGATTGTTTACTCGTGAGGAAGCTGCAAATGCTCTTTTTTTACTTTCTGAATATAAATATTTTGCTTTCTGCTGTTTGCCGATACCTACGAATTAGCAGTAACGCTGAAGAGCGTTGCCACAAATAAATTAAAAATAAGCTGCATGGCTCAGAGGCTGAAACGCAACCGGGAGCCCGGGGGGATCCCGGGTCAGGCTGTGGCAGGATGGCCGCGGGTCCCACGGGGAGCTTGGGGCTGTCCTGGCTCAGCAGCTGGGGGCTTGCTGCCCAGCGAGGGTGGTTATCCTCCTCGAACAGGACCCACCAGGCCGGAGACCTGCCCGGAGCCGCTGCTGGCTTCTTTCACAGTGGCGACTGGTATTTATTTTTGCTGACTGCAGAGTTTTGGGCACTAATGTATCTGCGAGCAAACCCACCGGGCCTCCCTGCCTGGGCTCTGCTGCATAATCCAATTTTGCCTCCCCGGTATCTTGCACAGGAGAAGTTTACTCTGCCAGAAGTATTTTTATTGCTTTCTGGTTCAGAAGGCTTAATTTTGTGTTGAGAGGTGATAGGG
This sequence comes from Pandion haliaetus, assembly GCA_013401275.1. NCBI lineage: Eukaryota > Metazoa > Chordata > Aves > Accipitriformes > Pandionidae > Pandion > Pandion haliaetus. Next base: position 349,689 of record VYZV01003296.1, on the reverse strand, counting down.
AAAAACTGCATTATTTTTAAACTGAAAATACCTGCAAGATGTAGCTTAGAAAGCAGAGTTTGTTTATTGGGGGAGGGGAGGAGAGATGACGAGAAAGTGCGATAGCAGCATGACAGAAAATCAAGTTAAACACTGTTTCCATTTTGTGGAAAAACCAAAATGAGAGATCTGTTTAGAGCAGCTGGTGGGCACCAAAGCGTGCCTTACCCAGCCTCTTAAAGCCTGGGTCCTGCTTTGTAATGCCTAAAAGCGGGCAGAGCAGGTTGCGCAGGCTGCACCGAAAGAGCTGATATGGCACAGCACACTCGAACGCGAGGCAGCCTGCACGTCGCTTTGTCGCTGCGCCGCTCGTTCAGTGCATGAGCCACACACTGGCCACAGGGACAAATTTTGCCCAGAACCGTGTCTGGGAGCAGAGCGGGCTTCCCTCTGCCCAGGAGTTCTGCACATTCGGCCTAAAAAAAATACACTGTGGGCACTACTATAACTTATCAGTCTCCAGTTGTAAGAGTTAAAAACCAGTTTAAAAATCAAGGAGCAAAGGTAACTTCGAGTCCGGAGACCTTTTGTGCTGCTGTTTAGTGCCGGCAGTCGAATCACAACAAGCACCCAAGCAAATGCCACTGGCGGAGCCTCGGAGATCTCTAATAGGCGATGAACATGTGCGTGTAGCTCGGAAAGTTAACAGGAATAGCAGGCACAAGTCCTGGAGTTCAGACTGCTTGTCATCGCTATTAAGTAGGAGGTGTTTGAAGGGACTGAGAAATGGATGGGAGCTTGTAAAGATAATCTGTAAACTCAGCCATCGCTCTCTGTCAGCTGCCAGGACGTCTCCAAACACCTTTGCTAGCAGTAATGAAAACCGAGTTATTTTTATCGTTTATTCCAAAGCTTCAGGTAAGGCTGCCGTGCGCTGCCAGCCCACCTATGACTCCCTGAGAGCTGGAAAGCTCCCGAGCAGTCGTGAGGCAAACACTGGGTGCTGCCTGCAGAGCCCGCGTTCCCTCCGGCCGGGCAGAGATGTGTGCCGGCGGTGCGGGTCAAGCCCTGGCGGATGGAAGCCAGCTGTATGCCTACTGCAGGTTTTTTTATGCTATGGTAGGTATTGTGTTTATGTAGACACAGATTGATTTGATCAATGTGTAAGAATTTTAAACATTTACATTTAAGTTTCCTTAAAAAAACCCCAACAACCAACCTCTCCCCCCTAGAAAAAAATATGCTTATTACCTGGTAGTATGTACTTCAGGTTTTATTTTGCCTTATACATGGAAAACCTTTTTTCCATCAAATCATGTATGCCTTCATCCAAGAATATGCATGTTGGATGGATAAATACTTTTTCACAACACATGGTCCTCAAAATGTTACCTGCTGCATGCCCATGAGAAAATGAGCTGGCAAACCTGTATATAAGCATTCAGAAATCTTACATACAGAGCCAGGAGAAATTAGCTAGAGACAATGAGTAATGACACGACAGTGTGAAAGAAAGAAGCTTTTTCTAAATATGACAAGCTTATTTGGAGAAGCTATTTCACCATATTACAGTAACACGATTGACACAAAGCAAATTTTCTCCTGATTCGTGATGATATTTTTCTTAGTGACACAATATCCTAAAAAATGTGAAGACACAGGACAGACATGGACCTGCTGGAGTGAGTCCGGAGTGGGGACACAAAAAATGACCCAAGGGCTGGAACACCTCTGCTGTGAGGACAGGCTGAGGGAGTTGGGGTTGTTCAGCCAGGAGAAGAGAAGGCTCCAGGGAGACCTCACTGCGGCCTTCCAGTACCTAAAGCGGCTTAGAAGAAAGATGGGGACAGACTTTTTAGCAGGGCCTGTAGCGATAGGACAAGGGGTAATGGTTTTAAACTAAAAGGGGGTAGATTTAGATTAGACATAAGGAAGAAGTTTTTTACGGTGAGGGTGATGAGGCCCTGGCCCTGGTTGCCCAGAGAGGTGGTCGATGCCCCATCCCTGGAAAAATTCAAGTCAGGTTGGACGGGGCTCTGAGCAGGGGGTTGGACTAGATGACCTTTGAAGGTCCCTTCCAATCCCAAACATTCTATGATAATATGACTCTAAGACTTTGATCTACAGCTCTCAGTGAACTTTCTGGGTTTTCCTCCACTCAATTAAATATTTTTATTTCTGCACTAAAAATGAAAATCAAGTGGAGAGGAGGATGGAGTGGCTGAGGCCGCAGCTCATGCTCTGAAGAGCCACATTTTGGGAGCTGAATGCAGACCGACGGGTTTACCAGGAGCTCACCCGTGAGAGCAGCCGTGTCCCTGCCCGCAAAGCCTCGCTCCTCACGCCACGGTCCAGGCACAGCATCCCCACGAGGGACGTCCTCCTCTGCACCAACAGGCTCTTGCCCAGTGCTGGGTTGCTGCTTGCTTGGGGCAGCGCTGAGGACTCCCCCTTTATTACGCTTTCAGGTATTTCCCTTCTATATTGCCACTGAAGCTGTATAGGTAGACACTTTATTTTCATGGATAGAATAAACTAATTATCCTTACTTGTACATTTCTAAACATCCATTTTAGTTGGATTATATAAGTAACTGGACAGCAACATGCTAAGCAGGGAGAACAGCAGATGAAAACGCTGGCTTTTTTACAGAGTTCAACTACTATACAGAAGCATATGACATTATATATTAAGAGCAACTCATTACAAACCATTACTGCCAAGGGATTGTTTCCAGTCTTCTAAATATCTCTCTGTTTTCATTACCCACTCTCCGTAAATTTAATATTCCTGGTTTTGTAAACAGTGTATTTTGGGATACATTGATGACTGCCTTTTTGCCCATTGTCATACAATAGTCTCTTGATTTTCTTCAGTCTCCTCATTAAGATTTTTCCCCCTACTTTGAGTTATTCCCTTTCTAATTTGCTTATGAAACAATTTGCTCAGTGTTTCATCATGTGAGCAAGCGTGCACTCACACACACACCAGCTCTTTGGACTTCATTGTCACCTGTGGCTTTTATCCTTGGCTTTCTCCACTTGCAAGAGCTTTTGCAGCTTCTGGGACTTATCTAAGGCACCGTGATGTTTCTGTCAGGACTATGCTTGCCTCCTGGTGAAAACACCAAGATGGAAGACCCTTACAGCATATAGCTTTCAAAAATATCCTGTTCTTTTATAATGTTTTATTCCTTCTTCCTATTTTAGAATAGAATGGTTCCAGCTGGAAGGGACCTATAATGATCATCTAGTCCAACTCCCTGACCACTTCAGGGCTGACCAAAAGTTAAAGCATGTTGTTAAGGGCATTGTCCAAATGCCTCTTCAACACTGACAGGCTTGGGGTGTTGACTGCCTCCCTGCCTGTTCCAGCTCCTCCAAAGCAGGAGCCGTTGACCCATTTGCTTTCCATGCATCTGCAAAATAAATTTTTTATAGAGCAAATAACTATGTTGTGAAAAACTAGCTGCACTTTTAGGTTGGGGACAGGAGAAGGAAATGCTTTGTTTGGCCTCACTTTGCATGGACCAGTCTCCCAGGTGGTTTGTTTTCTCTGCCTTTTAGTAATGGACACTTAATGGAGATGCTTTAAAATGTTTTCCTGGCTAGTAGTCATGTCCTGAGAAAAGATATCCCCGTGTCTATTTTAAAATCTGCTTCTGCCTGCCGCAGAGGTCTGGCAGGTATAGCATTGCCTTCCCAGGGTGCTAAGTGTGCCGGTCAGTAACTGTAATAATTTGGTGATATATTAATATGTCTTGTAAACTAATTTGCAGCAGGTGAATGATTGCTCTGCTTGAAAGACTTCAATTTTCATTTCTTATTTTTCAAAGCAGATACTTATTATAATACAGGTTATTAAACATCAAAGGCTTACCTTGTCTTGAGACAATTTAGCTTCTTTTAGAGGGTCATAAATGCTTTATTGTGCATGGTTCTGAATAAATATTTGATTCTATATGAGATCAGTATTCATCCACTGGAAGTTATAGAGCTGCTGAGAGCATGGGCTTGCTTGCCAACCTCAGAGCCTGCATGAGCTTTGATGGAGCTGTCATTTACCTCTCCTCACCTCTTGTCACTTAAGGGCCATCTTCCAAAGCGTCCTGGTCATCTGAACTATGTGTCAAGTGCTACAGAATCAAATTCAGCTCACACTGCCTGCATCTGCCTGGGTGCCAGGTAAGAAACGCAAATGCCTCAGAGACGGGGCGCAGGGAGAGCTGCCCCCAGGGATGCTTCACTCAGCAAGGGTTGGATCCCCCTCGGTGCCTGGGGGAAGCTCGGGCTTCTGGGGTCAAGGCAGCGAACCCGGCTGCAGACTCGGGATGTGTTTAAGTGTGGCCACACTTCCACATTAACAGTGAGGTCTCCAAACAGGAGATTTTCCCCATCCATCCCACCAACCAACCGGAGTGGGCTCTCATCGCTGCGTGGAGGCTGCTGATCCCCTCCTCTTCTGACTCCCCTCAGAGTCAGTCTCTGTTTCCAGGACACCCAAAGCTGCACATTTGGAAAGCTGTCACCCAAATTCATCCAAAGCTTCCAGGGCTGGTGACACCCCCATGGTGTGTGACGCTCACTAGTGCCATGGAGGCTGCTTTCCCCAGTCTTGTCCGAATCCCTGTAAACTGAGGACTCTTTTCTGCTTCAGCTGTGCGTGCCCTCTATGCTTCTCTGTGTGCCAGCCTTCCCACACACCGATGTACAGCATCACCTCCTGGGAGAGGGCTGCCAGTGATGCCCTCCTTCAGGTCCGCTGGCTAATTATATGCCTATGCACTATGATGGCATCACCGTCCCTGCTTCTCCTCTGGATTCACAATGCAGACAGCTTGGCTTTGATGGTTAGTTACAGCAAGGTATAAGACAGATTGTGAACAGTATTTGAGACCTTCAAAGGAGATTTTTCACCCATGCACGTGTCCGCACACAGAGTTGTGCACAGTTCAGCTCCCTAGAGAAATCCGTCACACCAGTCCTCGATTCAGAGCAGAGGTGATGCAGATTTCCTGCTAAAAGGGAGTGGTTTGCTTCTATTGCCTCAAAAACTCAGGTGAATGCGTGTGCCAGGAGAGGAACACTGCGTGTTCCTCCTGCGTTCCCGTCCTGCGTGTGCTCAGGCCTCGGGTTCATCAGTAAAAACTTAAATCTTCCTCTTTCTCAGGATCACAAAACACAAATAAACTGCAACAGAAAGACCCTATAAGCAGTACAGCTCCTCCACCAGTAAGATGACTCCCATCCTTCCGGACTGGCTAGGTACTTTTTCATGGGTTGCAGGCTCAGCTGTTGGCAAGGAAGCAGAAGTGCAGAGTAAGTTGTTTTCTCCTACTGGAGGAACTCCCAAAACCTTGTAATGTCTATTGTTTTCCAGTTTCTCCTCCAACATGTTGCACTGGGCTGAATCACAGGGAAAAGGCTGAATGTGGCATGTTATATAGAGCTACAAAGACAGCAAGTTTCCCTCTCAGACAACAATTAAGGTAAGGCTGAATCAAGAGACTCACTTTGGTTTTAATTAATGATTTACAAATTTATTTTATATAGCTCTCCATTTTCAGATGGATTTTTTAATGACTGGATTATTTGCAAGGTATGATCTTCAGAAGAGACATATATTAAAGCCTCCAGAAAAATGCCATGAGTTGTGTCTCACAGTTATTGCATGTTCCCGGGGAAGAACTGAGGGAGAGGTTGGCAAGAGCCATTTCTTGTTTGCATAGGGGAATCTGTCTTCCTTTGAGATGACCATGTCCATTTTCCCAGGGAAATTCTATTTCTTTAGTGTTAAAGAAATTCACCTGACAGCGTACATGATGCAAAAAGGCATCATGGGAGTGCTGCCTGGTTTCCTCTGCCTTCTCTCCCTTGAGAGCAGAATATTATGTAGAATAAAATACTTGGGTGAGACAGTGACCAGGCGGAGGGGAGAGGGTCAACCCAGCATAACACAGTGACAGCGACACACTTCAGGGGTGAAAACAGGGAGATGAGTGAGAACAGGCAGACGGCAGCTCAACATGTTTGAGTCCCTCTGTGTTGTGATTTGCTATGTAAAAAGGAGTGGTCCAGTGGGATTGTGCCGGACATGGAGAATATTTTGGCCATGGTGCTAATTCCATTTGCAGTTCCCACTGGTAATTCTTAGGCACAGTAAATATGGTAGCTGAGCCAGCTGGCAGATGTTACAGCAAGGCTGTTGCTGTCTGTCTTCTCCAAAAGGCCATGGAGGTTTGGGGAGACCCTGACACGGGGAGAAAGGCAAAGCCTGTGCCCTTCTTCGGGAAAGACCGAAGGGGGAATCCAGGGAGCTTGCAGGCAGGTCACACGCTGGAGGTGTTTGCTGGGAGCAGCCAGGTCCCTCACAGGGAGACACCGCATGCCAACAAATGCCAGTGTGGATTGCCTTGCTGTATACTTAACATATAGCATAATACATAGAAGCATAAATATAGCATAGTATATAGAAGTTCAGTAAGCAAAACAAGATGTCACACATGCTATAAAGTGTTTGCCAAGGAGACCTTGGTTTGTCTCACAACTGATGCTCAAATCTCAAGTAGGGGTGTGGAGAACTTCACCTCTGCTGAGACCAGAAAAACATTCCTGGTTGTCCTGGACGGATGATAAACCAGGCTTGGGTTGGGAGGATGGGACAGAAAAAGTTACGGGTGATCAGTGAGTTGTTCCTGCTCTCTCATGGGTAAAGAAAAAGGTACAGTTGAGTGTCAAAATGCAAACAGAGCCGAGCCCTGTGTGGTCTCCTGGATAGCTTTACCACACACCAGCACTGAGACGCTCAGCCGTGCCTGACTGGAGGAGCAAGCTGCAAAGCTGCAGTGCTCCATCTCCAGCTGGGCTTTCGGTGATGGACAGACACATCTGTACTGCACAGGCAGCACCCGCCTGGCTGCTTTGCCCGCACCGCTCCCAGTGTCCTTACTGGAGCAAGCCATGCTCCTTGGTGAGAGCCTCACCAGCTGTCGTGTTGCCCCACTGCTCTCAGGGATGTGGGTCCTGTGAAAATAGATTTCTTTGCTTTATTCTTGATGAGAGAAAGTAAAACTGAAAAGCAGTTTGGCTAGTGCTGGTTGGAGCCATCACATTTTATTCTTCTCCAAAGATGTATAACCTTAAAACCAGTAATGTCTTTCCTGCATGCCGAGGATCTTCTTCCATTTTCACTGTCGCCTATAGCATTAGCCAAATGTTTGGGAGTAATTTTGTTCCAAATGCACCCTCATTATTATTCAGACAATCTATGCCCTCCTGTTCACAAGGACTGTAATAACAAGAGCGGGTGATAAGAAACCATTCTTCTGATAATGATATAAATGGGAGTGTGTGGGATACCAGCTCTTTCTGCATTGTAATCCACCAATTGTTCTGACATACACAGTGCTTGCAGTTACCTGGCACCAGCTTCTCAAACTAATTTAAAAAATATGAAGGAAATTCACCCATTTTTTCCTCGAGGTGTTTTTCTTGGGTATGATCAACACTCGGTAACTTCCCTCATTTAAGGAAAAATGCAACACAACCCTGACCAGCATCCCCCTCTGTAAATAGGAAGGTTCTTAAATATTAATTTGGTAGGTTTGATTTAGCTTAGTGGATGAAATTACATGTGAGAAAATAATTTAGTTCAAGAGAGGAAGGGTTTGGTTAATTGTCGACCAGCTGGAGCTGAGAAAGCTGGAGAGGTCTTGTCAGCATCACGTTGATCGTCACTGCACGAGTCCGTCACTGGCTGTGAGACTCCGGACGGGAGCTGGTGCCCCTATGTGGGGGGCTGTGTGCGGGACGGCTCCTGCCCATGGGTGGATGGGGATAAGGGGGTCTTTGGCCTGACCAGAACCTGCAGGGTGAGCGGGAAGAGTCCCTCACCCCTCTCGCTCTCCGGGAGGGTTTCCCTCCCGTCCCGGCATGGTGCCAGCAGGCTCCTCTCACGTGTCCCTGGACGCAGATCGCAGCAGCAGAGCCACAGGGCTCCTGCTGCCGGTGCCCTGCTCCGCTGCACCCCCCCTGCTGCCCTGCCTCGGTGAGATGGAAACACTCCTCAGCGGGGTTTGGCATCTCCCTGCTCTGGCTGCGTGGCACCAAGAACCGGGGAGCCCACACACTGGAGCTTCACACCGTGGAGACCACGGGTGTTAAAAGAGTCAAAACAACAACAAAAAAAGGACTATAAGTTAATAATAAGAGCAATTATTTTTTTAAAACCAATAGTGAAAACTCTGTGCATATTTATTTTCCATGTGTATCTACAAGCTGAGTGACTGTAAGAATTGAAGTCACGTGTGGTGCAGGTGGACATTGCCGTGTGGTTTTCCTCTCTGGAAAAGGTAATGCAGGTCTTCAGGAAATGCTGTCACTGTGTCCCTTTTATTTTCTGCATTTCAAAATGCAAAAGTAAAATGTGTACCTTTCATCTATCTCTGTAGCTCATTTGCTCTCCAGGGAACCCCTTAAACATCTCACAACACTCATCAGGCTCCTGTGCAATTTTGTACAAATGCTTTTCTTCCAGTCCCAAGACTCCCCACAATCTCCCCACAGTAATGCCTCCAGTGCTCACTGCTGTGATGCGATAAGCCTTGTCTTCCCCTTGCCCCTCCAAGTGCCTAGTTCACTCTGCATACGGGGGGAAGTGAACATAAACCACAATTTCTTTTACCATGACATTTACAGAAAGTGTCTGAGAGTCATTTCTCTAACGCTTGCTTATGAACCAATCTTTAGCTTTGTCTAAACCATGCTGCTACAGAGACAACTTCTCTAGCCCTAAAAATGGCAATGGAAATGGGTACTGGTGTTGCCTCTTGGGACTTGGAATCTCTCTTCTGCTATCTTGTTCAAGCTAATCATGCTTCCAGATGCAAACAAGTGTGAAAGAAGTTGTTTTTACCAAAGCAGAGCATTGCTTTCACCCTGTGATCATCTGTGCTTACCTCCTGCTCTGAGCAATGGCAGATCTTGAATTTCTGATAATGCAGTGCCTACCAAATGTGCAAAATGGTAATAGTGCTAAAACAGCCCCCAGCAAACAGCACAGACAGTGTCTGCCTTGCAGTTCTCTGAGGTGGAGTAAAACTCCTGTGAAGTCCACTAAAGTGCAAAGAATTCTTAAAAAAGACATTTGGAATGTTTGAGCATTGACCTCCTGTAAAGGGATGTGTTATGTAGGGGCAGGCAGGAAAAATATACATTTCTCTTTCAAACACAAACTTCTGACACTGTTTGAGCTGCTGCTGGAGAGAACACATATTTATTCAGCTGTTGCAAGGAGTGGCTGTCTCCTTCTCACCCTGCTCCTGATGGGTGACAACACTTGATGCAATCTAAAACTTGTTTTGTATATCTGGCACCACAGAAACATCATATCAACAGCCAGGAAAATAGGAGAAGAGTAGTGGGATAGTGGCGTGACAGCCTCCCCACAATGCAGCTCTGTGAATCCCAGCCCCAGCTTGGGCTGAGCATTTTGAATCATGGGGGGATGATTTTTTCTCTTTGCCATTTGACCTGAAGCTCTCAGGAAAGCCCCGGTTGTTGGGGTCACCTCTCCCGTTCTGAGCGCTGATGGGATGGGGAGGGCATTGGTGGTGGGGGCTTGCTAAAGGGACCACAGGGAAAAACTTGTTCCTTTCCAACTTTAAAGTCTAATTTAGCCCCAGTGTTTTGCAACCATCTTCTGATGTTTAACTCACACCCAGTTGCTGGACTGAATCCATTAAATGCTTTTTCAGGGCTTTGCTGGTCGTTGCTGCTCTTTTGCTCCTTTCCCAAGGCGTCAAAGCACTCTCTACAGCTGCCATTCAGGCGGGCTTGGCTGGAGTGACACCAGAAAGGTTTCCAAGCCTCCCCTGGATTCAGTGATCGACTACTGACAAGTCTGAAACCTTGCACAACGTGGCGCGAACGTCGTGCGTTTCTCACTCGGTGCCCGTGAAGGCATGCGGCTCCTCTGTGGTTGCTGGGCTGGCAGCACTTGCTGCAGGCTCCGGTGTGGGCAAGGCAGAGCAGGACCTGGGCTACTTGGGACTAACGAGTTCAGCCCAAATGAGCACAAGCTCTCAGGGGTGTTTTGAATTCAGTTTCACGACGATTTAAATTAATCCACGCCGGGACTGCCACTGCCCTGGCGTTGCCCTGCCCCCCGCACAACCCCGTCCCTCCTCTTGCTGACTGTGATAACACTGAGCTCAGCCCAGAGACCTAGAGATAAGCCCAGATGCTGATCACTTTTGGGGTAGGTTGTCCCAGTGACACCCCCCTGGCCTCTCCTGGTACGAGCTCCCCACGGAGAGGACAGCAGGACTGCGCAGGGGGGCTGGGAGCAAGCGGGCTGCAGCAACCCCAGGTTAGATCAGCTTTAGCTGCTGTACAGCTGTAGCTTCAAGCATGAGAATCCATGTCTGCGGACTCTTACGTCCTCATTCTCTGCAGCCTCTGAGATGGGTATGCTGTAGGTAACCAGGAAAATGGGTCACTGGGTTGCTTCAGGTACTTGCATTTGAATGCACGGCCAGTAAAATTGATTAAAAGAGAAAAGAGGGAGGAAGGGGGGAAATTAGACCAGGGTGGTGAGGCATTATGAGCAGCTTATCAACTAATAATTTTCTCTATTCTTTTATCTCTGGATAAACTTTACCACAATGATATTTGCAGCACAGGTACACCCTTGTCCATGTGAGCTTGCGTACACAAAACCAACCAGATAAATAAAAATGGAGGGAATCTAGAAGACCCTGACCACTTTGCCATGGCCTGGGATCTTTCCTCAAAATGGGAGACTCAGCAGAGATACTCGGAGCTCACTGTCACCATGGCTGTTTCCATGGGTTTTAGGAGGAGTTCAGATACACAAGGGACTGGCAATTGAACAGACTCCTAAGTCCAGGCAATATATATTTTTAATCATACGAGTACCTAATACAAGATGGGCATCAATAAATGTCAAAGGTTCCTCACAGGCCTCAGGTGTTGCAGGAAAAAGCAATTTGTTCTATAATCAGGGGAGGTGATGAAGCCTGGCCTCCTGCAGGTTTGGTCCCCCCCAGCTGCAAGGAGCTAACAGCCCCCACAGCCCCATCCCCGCCAGGCTGTGCCGTGGCTTTCCCCATCACCCCTTCCCATGGGCACCCTGAGCCTTCCCCGGACCCCCGCAGCTCCGCACAGCGGCCACAGGCTGCAGTTTCAGCAGGAGCTTTCAGCACTTGCCTTTATCAGAAAGTAATTTTTATTGCAGTACAGTAATTCTGCGTATAGATATATTACCTTCAATAGAAATTGTGTTTAAAAGGTGACATCCTTCAGTGATTAGCTGTGGAATATCCATTACCAGAGCAGAAAGCAGAAAATGCAATGATAAGTTCCTTGAAGGAGAGAATCTTGATAAAACTCAGTCCTTGCAATTTGGTGTAATATGCACATTGTGATTCCACACCTGCACCTGAACTGTTTTCTTCTCTTATTCGATTCTTGTGCTGTGCATTGATCATTTGGGCACCTGTTTCAAATGGATCTGCTTGCACGGGACAAGCTGGCAGATGCTGCAGCCCCCCCAACAGACCCAGAGCTCTGGCTCAGGCCAGGGCTGGTACCAGAGTTCTTCAATAGCTGCTGGTTCTTCTAAATGTACCGAGGAATTCCTGGGGCAGTGTAAGCATCCCAGTGCCCTGGCTTTTCAGACAGTTATCCCTCATCCTGATGCATTGTTTCAATATGACAACAACGTTTCTTGACCATGTGAACAATAAGAATAAAAAGAAATTATCAAAATATTGGTGTGCTGCCTCCAAACTCACTCTGAACCCTAGACTGCCATGCTTACACACCCTTGTAGAGATGAAACAGTTAGAGCTGTACAAGAAACAGATTATTTCATATGTTGTGTCTGACCTACCACTGCCACATCTCTGCCTCGAATTCCCCCAACATAAGAGATATTCAACCTCCTTTTCTAAGGACACATTTCAGATTTTACCTGCTGAGGAGTTATAAAGGATGAATAATCAATGCATATAAAAATTATAATAAAATATTTCATTATAACTATATTTTAATCTATCTAACATACAATAAAAAGGCGGCAACAGGAATGAGGGCCTCATTGTGCCAAGTGCTGTACAAAACGGCGTGTTTTATCAGCTCCAGTAACTCATCTGAAGCATTTTAATTAGCAGCACACTCAGCACAGGTTGCTGCGGGCTTCATCCAGCTGAGTGCTGAACATCTAAGACTGACCCTCAGTGCCTGGAACGGACCTCAGCATCTGAAGCGTCAGCACAGACTACATGTAAATAAAAAGAAAAAAGACAAAAGGAACTCACAACCTCTTTGGCAGGGTAGTCACCGGCTGGCGTGTGGGTGTCGCAGGCGCTGCTGTCCCAGCCTCATGCGGTGCCCACGCTGCAGCTGTCACTGGGTGTCCGACTGCCTGCTCCGTCCTCACTCCGCGCTTCCCCACCACATTACAGACACCCCCCTTCCCCAGATGATCCCCAACTAGCTCTTTTCACTCCCTTTCTTTTTGTTTTTTTATACTGGTGACATTTGTATTTCTCCTCTGGCAATACTTTCCTGTTCACTATTCGCCAGGAAGATCAATGCAGCCAAAGAAGGGCGAGTTATTTACTTTGACAGCCATAATTTCAAATGAGCTCATCTTACAAATTCCCCGTGTCCAGTTCTACAAAATGAGCAACCCACCCTCACATCTCCATCTGATAAGCCTCCCTGGCAGATCAGAAGGGTTTTAAGACACAGGCTGAAAATGCCGTATGCACACCTGAAACCAGCCTGACCAGTGATGAACAGAAAGAACATCTGCAACCACACCCAGTAATCTTTTTCATAGAGATATTTGAATCTCAACAATTTAGAAGATAACTGTGATTCCATTGGGAAGGCTTACATTTGAAAGAGACAAGTCACAATTGAGTGCCACTGTAAGCAGGTTACTACAGTGCAAAATTATTATTAGCTTGTATGAGGAAAGTATTGTCTTTTCAAATGCCAAAATGTTAAGTTGAATTTTCTTTTAATGTTCATTGATATTTCTTACTGTGTTGTGTGCTACATAGGATCACAGAATAGTTTGGGTTGGAAGGGACCTTTCAAGATCATCTAGTCCACCCCCCCTGCAATGAGCAGGGACATCTTCAACTAGACCAGGTTGCTCAGAGCCCCGTCCAGCCTGACCTTGGATGTTCCCAGGGATGGGGCATCTACCACCTCTCCGGGCAACCTGTGCCGGTGTTTCACCACCCTCAGTGTAAAAAATTTCTTCCTTATGTCTGGTCTGATATTATTATAGTCATTGGTCTGTTCTACTGTTGTGCAACTGCCAAATTAAGAACGCTTTAATAATTCACATTTATTACCTGTGGTTCTTCTTGACCAAACAAGAAAGATTCTCTAAGCAAGTAATTGGGTATGAAGTCTAACTGATCTGTATTTATTTTTCTTTAATTACACCTGAAGGTTTAAAAGTTCTGTTATATCTACTCTTTTCTACTCCATTCTGTTCTATATTATTTCAAACATCTACTCTCATAATGATGGGTTATTATTTTATAAAAGCTCACACCCTTCTCAGGATAATGAGACATATTCTTGTCTTTCAAACTCTCATTGCTATGCACTCTTTTGACTCAGTACCTTTAATATGTATTTATTTGCATACTTTTATGCCATATGAGTGATCTATGTTATTTTTACTTCAAATGCTAGTTTTTAATGAGCATAATGAGAAAGATGTTGCAGTTTTATACAAACACACACATAACTCAAATGTGCTGTAATGCACACTGTAATGAAAATGTGTTCTCTACAAATGGCCTGCTAACAGAAGTGATCTATTTCCCTCAGCTTTCATGAGATAGAAATAATGTTCTATTTGAGAGATAATTGTCTCAACCGTCCATAAATAGACATTCCAAGAACTTTCCAGAAATTGCTTAACTGAATCTTTTCTACACTGTTTTTTGAGTGTGGAAAATCCACTTTCACATGAAGCTGCACTCGTAATTTGGAGATCTAAGCAACAGGGTGCTGCAGTTATTTATATTATCTGGTGCCAACAACCATCCAACCTTTTCTCTAAATCCATGCCCCAAATACCCTGCTGGAACCGTGCAATGATTTCTCAGTAGTGGAATCTGATAAGCACTTTGCGAAACCAGGTTAACCATGGAAAGATGCACAGTGATCCTAGGGAAATTTCCTTCCTCGGAGGTCTGGCTGGGAAAAGTTTTGCCATGAAGTATGTAACTGCACCATGACAAGTCAGACGCTGCGAGCAGAACAGTAGCTGGGTGGTGGGGGTCTCTGTTATGCATCTAAGCAGTCTGCAGTTTTCTAGATACCCTGTAATCCTGGCAGCAGTACATTGCCTAAGATGACACCCCTCCAAATGAAGGCAGCTCTGCCTTCCCTGGGTGTGGAAAGTTATCCCAGCTCTGTAGGGAGGAAGGGCCAAGGGAAGCAGACGTGGCCTGCAGAGCAGAACTGCTTCGTTGCTCCTTAAACTACCTGCGTGTAAAGGAAATTGCCTTTTGTAGGGACACGGAATTGATGCTCTGCAAAGTGGTGCTGCCTAAATGTAAGATGCCTGTGGTGATCCTACGCCACGGTGAAGATCGTGCAGATGACCAGTGCCATTGGCCGTGTCTCCTTGTCTACAAGAGGCTCCCAAACTCGGGTCCTAATTACACACACTGCTGAGGGGCTGGCACGCCCACCGCAGCATCAGCACCGGGCGTTGCACCCAGCAGGACACTGGAGAGCTATTGCAGAGCCTCTCTGCCCTTAGCCTGTCCTGAAATGCCGTACGTAGTGCCTGGCTGAGGGGCAGTGCTGCCAGCGTGCCAGCCAGGAGACAAACACACACACCTTTCCCACCTTTTTCTTCCAAGTTCGTTCCTTTCACGTTTGTTCTTTTTAAGGTTACGTGAAAGAATCACCTGTCATTTGTTAATGGTTTGTGTAAAGACTTCTATCACCCACTGCCTGAGAACAGGACAGGTGAAACAGCCAGAGAAACAGCAGCTCCAGGGAGGTCTGGGTGTCTCAGTATTGTCCTTCCCACATGCCTCAGGCTTCTACCTCTGGGATTTTTCCAAAAGGTATGGCAAATGGCAATGGGCTGCTCTTGAATTGTGCTAAGATGGACGATTTAGTCCTTGTTTAGAGTTAGATGTGGTACAAGTCGATAGTTCAGAAGTGGAGGTGCCATTGATGCAGCTTGGCCGTTCTCTAGGCATCCTCTTTCAGTTTATCAGCTCTTCCCTGTATTTCCACACATAAAGCTTCTATCCTAGCCTATCCTATATACCCTACCCTATCCTATCCTATCCTATCTTGTCCCATCTCATCCTATCCTATCCTATCCTATCCTATCCTATCCTATCCTATCCTATCCTATCCTATCCTATCCTATCCTCTTCCATCCTATCCTATCCTCACCACTTTGTAGTCAAGTATTTATCACAAGCAGAACCAAACCTTCATTTTCCACCTGCAAATCCTCATGAGCTTCACACGGGTGCTGGGACTCGCCGAGTGCCATGGGGGTTGCTGTTCCTGCTGCCACTCAGCCCTCGCGGGGCAGCATCCTGGACGGCCCCCACTGTGCTGCCTGCTGCTTCGCTCCCTGAAGCTGTGTGAAGAGCTAACTGTTGCTGGAAATACAAATGTGAAAACGTAAAAAGTGACAAAATTAGCGAAGCCCATTAAACCCAGGGATTTAACAGCCACGTTTCAGTCACAGCTGAGAGTTCACTTGTGGGTGGACCGGTCCCCCTGCGAGCCGTGGGAGGTTGTGCACAGATGATGGAGAGCCCACGGCTGCCCAGGTGCCCACAGAAAAGCGACAAGGCATCTGCTGGTGACAACCACCCCTCCTTAAGCAGCTGAGGAGCACCTCCGCGCTTTGGTATTTCGTAGAGGAGCGAGGACCGGGCAGCCCCAGCTTCCACAGAGGTAAGCCCACGGCTGGCCGGTTTGGGAGGGCCACACATCCCCCGTCCGTGCGTGCTCAGGAGGGCTGGTTAGAGCAGGAGCTATTGCTCTTCCTCCAGCACCCTGCGAACCCACTGGAAGTGATGGCAAATGGGACCCAAGGCAGGCAGCCCAGGTAAAATGGAACAGCGGGGAGGTGCTCCGCTGAATTGAAGCCAGCTATTTATTAATGCCCGATTTCCTTTGAATTCACAAAAAACATAGTGTAAAGCTGCACACAATCAGCTCTTTCTATTGCATTATTTATCATTCATCACCTCTCCAGGGGACTGAAGATGCTAAATGTGCCAGGCTAGCGCTCTGTAGGACACAAGAAGCATTTTGTCATTGAAGATATTCTCACTCTCCTTCCCTTGAAGATGATCACATTTAGAGGATAAATTCCAGTAACAGGAGGACCTGTAACTAGGATTCTCTCAAGTAACACAGGACACATCTCTACAAATGTCTTCTCTGCAGAAATTCCTGATTTACTATCCTTGAAAGAACAAAACTGGCAAGACCTCATGTCTTTAAACTTACGTTAAAAGGCCCTTGTTACCCTTTATTGCCGTATTCCCTTTCCCCATTCTGTATAATTGATTTAAGCCCTATATCACAGGACAGCGCACAATGTGCCAGGCATACCTTGCAGTGGCAGGTTGGTCACAGTACTACGCTGTCTCCTTCCAAACACAGTGGGGTCCTCAGGCACTGCAAGAGCCCTCATGCTCGTGTGCACCCTGCTTGCTGGGAGACCAGCTGCTGTCCCAGAACTCCCAGTCTGTGGAGTCAATTTTGTACCCAGGTCCTGGCTGGGCCAATTTCAGATCCTTGCAGTGTCCTGCAGCATCGAGCCCAAGGGGCTGTGTTTTGTCTGGAGTGGGTGATTGCTTAGTTCATTGACTCTTGCCAGAGCAATGGAAGCCACAAAAGCTGACACTTCTCCATAGGAAGGTCGTCAGAGGTGATGTGCATAACTACCTGATGGTATTCCTGGTGCTTGTACCACCAGTGCTTTACAAAACACTAACTGATGGTAGTATTCTGAAATACATGGATTAATATTACAGTCTGGTAACAGTCAACATGCCTTCTGGAGACAGAATTCATTTTATCAAATGTACTGAAGTTCTTTGAGAAAACCAGGAATTAAGTGTGATCTACTTGATCTTGGATTTTCAAAATACAGTTAATGAGGCTCCACAGGGAAAGCTGTTGTGGATCTGAGGCAAAATTCCAGCTAAAATGGAAAGTGCCCGCTGGCTAAGCCAGCAGCAAGCAGTGAGTCTCGGCAGCAACGTGTGGCACCAGGGAGAGCAGTGCCATGCCCAAGTCCCACATCTTTTGTAAAACAAACTGAAAAATTGGGAAGTTACAGAAAAGTTCCAGAAAAAAAATAATTTGGAGCTGAATGAAATGACTGGCAGTTATAAATCTGAAGAGCTCAATGTATTAAAAGTATCAGAAAAAGACCATGGTGTGACTTGATCACTGTGGCATGCCATCAAAGGAGAAAAATCCTATTTATTGACCCAATCCTTACCCTAGCTGGGAAAGGCATAACAAGGAGCAACATCTGACAGCTGAAACATGAATCAGGCTTTGTCACTGCGCAAGTGATCCATCAGTGGAAGCCTTCCCTTCCCCTGACAGCCCAGCTCTGTAATGTCACAGCACGAGCTGTTGTGTTCAGAGCAGGAGTCACCGTATGCCATTCCCCGCCTGGTGCCAGAGGAGAGGTCAAGCCAGATGATCTAACGGCCCTGCAGACACTTTAATGTATTGATCTTTAATACTTGCCCTTCAGCTTTTGCTGGTTTCTTCCTTCAGAAAGGTGTTTTTTACCTCACTTGATAACTTGACCTCCTTTGGACCTCTGCCTTTCACCACTTCCTTAATTAATTTCATACAGCAGGATCAAAAATTTACCTCTGCTGTGACATGTTAGTGACATCTGCTAGACACCTGGGATGTGCTGCAGGTTTGTTCCTCGCACCCCAAGGCGCATGCGGAGAAAGTCTTCTCCGATGTGCGTATGTACATGGGGGAGAGGAGTGTATTGGGTTTCTGTGGTAAGGTTTGGTAGTGGGGGGGCGGTTTACAGGGGTGGCTTCTGATGAGAAGCTGCTAGAAGCTGCTCCTATGTCTGACAGAGCCAAAGTCAGCCGGCTCCAAGACAGACCCACCGCTGGCCAAGGCCGAGCCCTTCAGCGACAGTGGCACCACCTCTGGAAGAACAGATTTAAGAAGGGAGAAAAGTTACTGTGCCACAGAAACTGCAGCTGTAGAGAGGAGTGAGAACACGTGAGAGAAACAGCCCTGCAGACCCCCAGGTCAGTGCAGAAGGAGGGGGAGGAGGTGCTCCAGGTGCCAAAGCAGAGATTCCCCTACAGCCCGTGGGGAAGACCATGGTGAGGCAGGCTGTCCCCCTGCAGCCCAGGGAGGTCCACGGTGGAGCAGATATCTACCTGCAGCCCGGGGAGGACCCCACACCGGAGCAGGTGGGTGCCCAAAGGAGGCTGTGACCCCGTGGGAAGCTCATGCTGGAGCAGGCTCCTGGCAGGACCTGTGGATCCGTGGAGAGAGGAGCCCACGCTGGAGCAGGTTTTCTGGCAGGAGCTGTGACCCCGCAGGGGACCCACGCTGGAGCAGTTTGCTCCTGAAGGACTGCAGCCCGTGGAAGGGACCCACGTTAGAGCAGTTTGTGAAGAACTGCAGCTCATGGGAAGGACTCATGTTGGAGAAGTTCGTGGAGGACTGTCTCCCGTAGGAGGGACCCAACACTGGAGCAGGGGAACAGTGTCATGAGTCCTGCCCCTGAGGAGGGTGAAGCGGCAGAAACAACGTGTGATGAACCGACCGTAACCCCCATTCCCATCCCCCTGTGCCGCTGGCCGGGGTAGGTAGAGA
This sequence comes from Pandion haliaetus, assembly GCA_013401275.1. Taxonomy (NCBI): domain Eukaryota; kingdom Metazoa; phylum Chordata; class Aves; order Accipitriformes; family Pandionidae; genus Pandion; species Pandion haliaetus. Next base: position 330,787 of record VYZV01003296.1, on the reverse strand, counting down.
ATCCGGGAGTGAAGCTGTGCCCATGAAGAAGGGAGGGGTGGAGGGAAGGTGTTTTTAGATTTGATTTTACTTCTCATTACCCTACTCTGCTTGATTGGCAATAAATTAAGTTCCTTTTTCCGCAAGTTGAGTCTGTTTTGCCCATGACGGTAATTGGTTAAGCAATCTCTCCCTGTCCATATCTCGGCCTGGGAGCCTTTTGTTATATTTTCTCTCCGCTGTCCAGCTGAAGTGGGGAGTGATAGAATGGCTTTGGTGGACACCTGGCGCCCAGCCAGGGTCAACCCGCCACAAGGAGTCTTCTCCTTAAGCGAGCATCCCTCCCTGCCACCAGCCTCCAGCTCTCAGCTACACCAGTACACAGAATAAAACCTGAAACTCCAAAACTTCCTTCTACAAAATGTATGTAAGAATCACAAAGTGTTTGAAAGTCACTTTTGAGGAGTTTAGGAGGAGTTAATATTTTCTAATCAAGTCAATAGGCTGTTGTGGGGATCATTCTCCAGCCATTGCTTACTCCAGCAAGGCACCAAGAGCTGTGTGTGGGGGGACGGGACAATTCTTGCAGTACTGGGCAGGGGTTCTTGCAAATACACAAGAGAAATGAAAAGAGATACAGCAGGACACTGGCAGGTTTACCTACCTGTTGGTGTTACACCTCACCGTTACTTAACACTGAGTTAACAACCTCTCCAGTCTCAGGTGATCACCTAATCTGTCCTGCTTGTTGCTTCCTTCCCTCCACAGGTTACAGGGAATGCTTATTTAAGTGTAGGTCAATAGTCCCAGCCCAAGCCCAAATAAATGAATGAGCAGCTACTGAGAGCAAACCTGCCTGCTTTGACCTTGCTCTGCTAAACCACCCCCTGTTTCAGAAACGCTCCTGTTCCCTGAATTCCCGCTCAGGAGAGGCAGCTGCAGTGGGTAACGAAACGCTCCTGGGATGAGCCCTGGGGAGACCAGCACCGCGCTCGTCCCCTCCCTGCCGAGCATCGCCCGGCCGCAGCACAGCCCGCTCCCGGCCCCGGTGGCCCTGCAGAGCTGCGGGACACCAGAGAGGGGTCTGAAATGTGGCAGATGGATGCATGAGTTGCTGTGACTTTGCTAAACCTACGCTTGGGATGTTTTCATCGTAATCTGGAACAACCTTGTTCCTTCTCCTCCATCCACCCTATAAAAAAAAAGGTTGTCGATTTGTTTTCTCTTTTGAGTTGATTGTTTATTTTAATTTCTGCATCTTTGATAATTTTCAAAAATTTTATGATTCCTGTTTTTTCAGAAAAATGTAACGACTTTTCAGAAAAGTTTTGGGGTTGTTTTTTTTTAAAAGGGATTTAATGACTCTTTTCTATATGACTGAAACACAGAAATTGATGTGAGTGACAGATGTAGTTTTAAGATTTTTTCCCTTAGTGGCATACCAAAATTCATAGCTGGGTTTAGACCATGCCAAAATCAGACTCAGCTTGATTTTCTGCTGTGAAATAATGTTTTATTTGTGAAAGAGAGGGGTAAAGCACAGAATGTGTGAATTAATTCCAGGGAAAGCACCTTGGCTATTGCAGTAACGTAGCACGTTTTTGTGGTGCCAGAAAATTCAAGACACTTCAGGCTCTTGCACCAAAGGTTACTTTATCTCCACTTCAGAAATACACAAGGGGAACCATAAACAGAATTATCTACCCATATCTCAGTTTAAAATAACTATAGTTCCATGAGGATTGCATTTGGCAAAAATAAAAAAAAGGAAATTTACACCTATTCAATTTGTATTTTCATGGTTATTGCCGATGCTTCCCAGCAATGCCCCTCTGGAACACTTGCACTGTCACAGGCGTGCACCATGGCTCTGTTCGTACCAGGGGCAGCTCAGCCTCCTTGGCACTGCAAAGTCACCAACAATATTTATACATCTTTTCCTGTGCTTGGAATGTCAGGGTTTTATACTGTTTGGCAGAAATTTAGAAATAAACCCAAGGTTGGTGACACTTGGCAGTCCAGCCACCTGTGGTCAGTGGAGTTGGTAAGGTGTCAGGGGACATGGGGAGCACAGTTCCTCCTCCGAGCAGGGGTCTGCTGGAGGACCCCGGGCACCCACGGTCTCTCCCGCCTGGGCTCAAGTCCAGGCGACTGCTTAGGTGATGCAGATGCAAGCATGAAGGTACCAGCTCCAGACAGGCTGATCTGGTGCTTTTAGCACTCCCTCACATTTTGGTTTCTGGGTCAGGCTGGTGGCACGTCTGTCTGCAGCCCTGGCAGCTTTCCTGCAGACCTGCGCCTTCTAGTGTGACATACTTTCAGCTGAGACATGAAAATAAAATGGAAAGCTCATACCGGCAACGTCAAAGCCCTGTCCCCAGAGCATCCATCAGCCCCACATTGTGGCCAATGCCTGCGGGGCTCAGCCAGCCACCCCGGGAGCCCGCGGTGAGGGCAGCGAGGACACGGCAGGCACATGAGCAGGTCAGGGATGGCAGCAGCAGACCACCCATGTTTGCATCACCCACTTCATGACTGACTTTTATAGGACCAGACTTTCCTTCTGAAGCTCCACAACTGTGACTTCTACAGTGCATTCAATTAAGCAAAATGGAGGCAATGCCCTAATTGTTCCCGCTTCTGACCCATTTCCCCAGTCCCACAGCATCCCCAGGAGCAGAGCGGGTGTGTGAGACGTGTGTGCTGCCTGAAAATCCCCACGGTTTCCTCCCAGGCCACTGGATTTCCATGTCCTCTGGAAACAGGCAGCAGCTGGATGCTCTCAATAATCCTGGGTTCGCATTCGGCCTCTCCCATGGTGCTGGTGAGCTCAGGGTGACACGGGCGCAGCAGGCAGACACGCCAGCCACTCTCTGCAGCCTGGGCGCTGCGTGGTTTTCTGCACAACGTGTCTGTCCCCATCCCCACCCATCATGGTGGCAGGGGGTAACAGAGACCTCGGCAGACAGTCCATTCTCAGGAGCTTGCCAGGACAATTTCACAGAGGTGGGAAGGTTGGATGTTTGAGTTAAGGTTCAGGAAACACCTGAATTCATGATTCTTCTGCTGTTTTCATTCCTCAGAGGCGCAACTTGCACATCCAGAGAAGCTGCAGGTGAGCTGCATCAAGCCATGGTGGAAATCCCTTTGGGCACAAAGGCGGTGTAACTGCCTGGTGTGCAGACCGGCACTGGGATGCCGATGCCATGGCCACAGCAGGTTTACACCTCCCTTTCCCAGCTGCTCCAGCAGCACTTGCGGAAGTTTGTAACAGAAATACTGAGGCTGTTTCAGCTGGAGCCCGAAATGCATGTGAGCCCTAGGAGGAACAGCAGGACAAGAGCTATTGCCTTCTGAAGTGCATAAAGGTCTGTCCAAAACCAAGTTTCTTGTTGCCACTCAAGAGGAACCCCAAAGATGAGTGAAGATGGGACGGTGTCCATTGTCCCCTGGGCCACACCGGGGATCCTGGCCCCACCACTTGGCCATGCACATCTGGCACCTCTGAGGGTGTTGAGTGTCAGAGGGAATACACAAATCAACTTGCTTAAGGATTTTGTCAATAAAGGTCGCTTCCCCCTTCTGTAAGATCTGACATGGAGTCTTAAGACACTTATTTCCTTACACTTGGAGCTGGCTGATGGTGACAAAGCAGCTGTGAAGCTCTTCTAGCTTGTGGTGGGGTCCAGGCAGGAGCCTGGCTTGCGTAGGAGTAGCAGAAGCTGAAAGATGGCTTAAGGCAAACCTTTGGTGCAACATTTTAGGGCAGCGGCAGTGAAGCACAGTAGGACAGCAAAATTATTTTGAAGAAATGTTGCTTCTACCTGGCATCCTCTCACATTTCTCATTGCTGTCTGCTCAGGATGAGGGGCTGGGCGCTGGACTCGCCGCCTCCTCTCATCCCACACCACACCTGCTTCAAGCTCCCTCCTGCAACGCACCCTTCCCACCTCCTAAAGACTTCTCCAGCAGTGACATCTGGTCACTGTTAGACCTTTTTATCACATGAATTTGTTCGGCTCCTCTGTGATGGGGATTTGTACTCCGGCATCTATAGCAGCATATGGCAGTGATTTCCCAACCCACCCAGGGACAGTGTGACAAACATACTGCCTCATGTTTCTTCTAAGCTTAGGCCAGCACTTTTCTTTGGACGTCTCCCGTTGTGAGAAATGCTCAATAAATTTTCCCCAGGTACCCTGTGTTCGTCACCCTGCACTTGCTGATGGCCATCCGCACCCCAGGCATGCAGCTCCAGCAATGGACTGCAACCGCCTCAACCCCCTGTGCACGGGCAGACACGCGTGCATGCACTGCCAGCACACGTGCACACATCCTCGTGCATGCTCAGCCGGTCACCGGCACGCTCGTCCCTTGTCCATGAGGTCTCACCCGTCCCTTTCTCTCTGAAGCAACTACCTCACTAAGCTGCTTAATATTTTCTGCTAAAATAATAGCACTGCACTTTCTGCACTCCAGAAAGGGACGTTAGCTGAGTGGTGTTGTCCTGAATTGCAGCCTGGGGAAAGTTTCCCCAGGTTCTGGGGAGGCGACTGGGCGCTTGGCTGCTGTGCCATTACATGGGCTACCTCTATGGCAGGTGAATTTTAATGAGCTCCTGCTTCAAGTGGAAGTGCAAAGCAATAACAAAAGCAATATGCTGGTGCGATGCACTGCTCTGATACGTGGTCCAGAGATGAATTCAGAGATTGAAGAGAAAGAAACAAAGTGAAGAAAATAAAACTAACTGAAAAACCATGCTTGTCTGATGATGCTTTGAAGCTTTCAGAAGTGCTTTGTAAAAGCAGTCTCATTGGTCACGTTCCCTCAGAAGTCCAACATCACTCACACCTCTAAAAGTGAATGAACTGCAGAGCTTCAAGGGAGAAAAGGAACAGGATGATAATGTGATTTGTTTTACACTTTGGGTGGTAAAAACCTGGTGGCAGGGGACATCAGAGAAGTCTACAGTTCTTCCATTGACCTTGGTCTATTCCTGGAAAGGAAGAGAATTTCCCTCCTTCCAAAAAGGTGTTTCCTTTCAACAGAAGAATAGTAGATGTCAAGACATATTAAACCATAGCATTGCCATGGGATAAATATAGATGTGGTGGGAGGACAGTTTGGTTTTTTTTTTTTTTTCCATTGCTGTTCAACTTTTGTGTTTGTGAGGAGCGGCAGCTTGAGGAGCAGAAGGTTCCTGCAGGAGCAGGTACACTGCACATGCGCCTGCTCATGGCAACACTCAGGTCTCCAGCTCAGCCGAGTTCTTCTGGTCCTAGAGATTTATTTTTGGACGTGCCACTTGGCATGGTGGGACCAACCCATGAAAAAAAAGGGGAAGAGGTATCACATACAGCCACAATGGCTGAAAATTATACATGAATATCCATGCAAATGAGAAATAATACATTAATTATAATAGTGACAAAACACAATAAAGTGCTAGATTGCCCATATTTTGCATACTAAGATTAGGAGAGATTCCAGAAAATCCTCTCTAGCCAAACATACACTTTGAAATTGCAAGCAATGTGCACATTGAGACAGTCACTGTCAGTTTAATATTATTTAAGCTTAGCATTTAGTTGGCTTGTATTGTTGTATCTGTCTTGCTCTGTCTAGAGGCTGAGCTTTACACCTTTCTGCACTTTGAGAAACAGTTATTTTGTAAGGACCTTGGTGTCTACAGACAGAGAGTAACTGGGGTGTATCAGTGTCTCTGATTTTAAGGCTGAAACCACCAATGTACGTGCAAGATCAGCAAAACCACTGGGGAAGGAGCAATGTGGGGCCAGGGTGTTTTCTGGGGATGGGAATTACACCCTTCCGAAAGCCAGGGCTGGCTGATGGACCAGCGCAGTCCTGACCCAGGGCAGGCATGCTGCCGGTAGCGTGAGGCACCGCTGCCACATCTGAAGGGGTGTTACAAGAACTTCCATCATGTTCACAGGCATCTGCATATTAAGGGGTTCTCTTGTTCCCCAGATGAAATAAATTTTTTGGTGTCACAACATTCCTACCTTCAACATCTCCTTGTCTGTCACTGTGCCAGTCCTTACTGATGGGCATTAACAATACGTCTGCTATAATTCAATGTGAACCTGACCATGGTGCGCTGAGACACTACTCCTTTTAGAAACTGCAACCAGTAAGCATTATGCCATAGACACAGATATTTTTGATGAGCATCAATTCATTTTCTTTGCAAACAGGAAAGCTTTAAGTAGCCATGTAAGGCTAAAGGACCTCTGCTTCAAGGAAGTTAGTACTAATTATTCTGGGAGGGGAAGTAGCAAGCAATCTCTTCTTAATAACTAAAACCAGCACTTTTTAGCAGTGACCTATAGTGTCAACGTCTTCTTCAGCACACTACTCATGCCACACTTGGTGTCATTCTTGCTTTTTAACCAAAATGTGGTTATCTTACCACAGACTGAGTGCAGAAAGTTCTGAAAGGCAGAATTGAATGTGATTGTAAAAAAAAAAAAACAAAAGAAAAAAAAAGAGCTTGATCAGCTCTAAGCCAAGGTGAAAGCTTATCAAGGGCAGCAGAGTGAAAGAGCAGGATTACTTGGTGATAAGATAATTTAGACTTGACATTTGTTTCCTCCAGCCTCCATGACACAAGTGGTAGTGCTTCACACTGAAATAATCACCACAAACTCTGCAGCACATCACCCAGTGGGATTGTCCTGATGGTCTTAATGGGTGTGTAAAGAGGTCTCACACACAGACAGAGGCTGCTGGAACATGAAGGAGGTACATTGCTTTCCCACCGAGGAGCTTGTGCCCTGAGCCATGCCAGGAACTATTTTTATCTAAATCAGAAGCAAAATGACACAGAAATAGAGACCTAGAAAAGTGTCCCTGCACCACCAGACAGATGCTCCGTGTAGCCCACATCCTCGGAGAAGTGGCCTGTACCAGATACCGTTGAGGGAGCGGCAGGTAACCATGGCAATTGGCAAATATGGAATAATCCCAGCCAAGCAAACCTTTAGCCCTTCCCTGAGAGGATGTGTTATTTAGAGAGAATTAAGGTGTGTGTAAGAAAGGCGTAAAACCTTCTGATTGCTGGGTGCTGTACTGGACCTGTCATTAATTGGTTTTCTTGTTAATTGACTGGTTTTCTTGTTACCTCTTTTGTCTTTGAAATCCTTTCTGGTCATCTCTGTTTTTTCCTCCACAAGCAGCTTTGTTACCTTTGCAAAATATGCTACTGTCTCTTTTCTTTCCCCTCTCCTCGTAGTACTCTGTGCTGCATGCATTGCTTTCAAGCCTCCCGAAGACTCAGCCAGCAGCCCCCATCACCGCCCCTGCCCTCGGCCAAGGATTGGCATCGCCTTTGAACCCTGCCCTCAGAGACCACTTGGCTCACAGCCGGAGCTTGCTTTCCACCCGAAAAAATTTTCTTTTAGCAGTTTTGTGGGGCATCTGGTCAAAGACTTTACATGAATTATATCAACTAGTGATGTGTTCCCTTTTCTAAGACTTCACTGAAATATTCAGGTATTTCTGATAGATTGATTGCAAACCATAAACTTCTGCAGGAGCATTTTGTCATCTTCCAGCTGTTTTTATAATTATTCTGTAAGTAACACAGGCTGTTTATTAACTCCGTTGGTAGCTCTCATTTAGGTAAATTTGGAGTGTACCAAGGTAAAACTTTATGACACCGTAATTCTCTACATTACCAAAAAGTTTTTTAAATACTAGCTCTCAGTTATTACCTCTCAGCTCTGTGGAAAACTAGATGCTTTCCAGTGACAATCTCCATATTTTTGTTAGCAGTTTAAGTAGTTCTTACTCAACTCCTAAACATCTTTCTTTGATATGAACCAAATTTCAGACTGAGATAGCTGGAAAAATCAAGACACTTCATTTGTAAACATATTTTTCATAGTCATTTCTATTGAGTTTACTTTGAAGTAACATTGGGATCAGAGAGCCAACAGTGTTCACAGCGTAATCTGGAACTGCTAAATGGAAACTGAGAGAAAGGCTCTTTAGCTTGACGGTAATTAATTGCCATAACACACCATCCAAAACGGTTATGAAATATTCAGGCAAAAAAAGGAGGGGAAAGCAAACAAACAAACATGTAAGTGCTTCACATGCAAAGTACTAAGAGAAACGCTGATTTAGTGGCATCTTTTAGTACTTCTCCTTTTGGTGATAGAGATGTTTTGACTGGAGCAAGACTGCACGCAGGAAAGGAAGAAATGCCCAGCTGGTCCCATCCGTGCCACTAGCGATTTTAGAGACCTCCTCTGTGTCCAGCTGCAGTTCGTTTTGTCCACGCTAGAGGCTGGAAACCCAGCTCAGCCTGGCAGCAGGGCTGTCCCGGACCTTCACCGAGTGCCACTGTCCCTCCCATTGGGGATGGTGGCCCAGAAGATGCAACCATGCCGGATTTGAACTATGTTGAAATTATTATCCATCTTGTTTTTTCAATTGTTTCACTAATGTCTGTAACTACTGCTTTTAACTCCTAAGACCTTGTTCCCATATCCTGTACCATATACGCTAATGTAGGTTGTTTTTCCCTGCAAGTGCATTTTCACTGCACATTTACGTTTTTTCTAATTGACTTGAACAAAATTGCAGTTTATGTACCTATTGACTCCTTACTTGAAAGTTCTGCATCTCTTCACAACTCATCTTTGTCTTCACACCTTCTGCCTCTAATCATCACTTTGTTATCACATCGTTCATTCTTTTTTTCATTTCATTTATGGATATCTTGAATTCCTCATGCCTTAGCACAGACCTCTGTGGGATCTTAGGGGAGATTTTTTTTTTCCCACCTGAAATTTTTTTTTCTCCCTTCACACTCCATCCTGGCTTTAGGCAGTTTTTTAATCTAGGCAGAGGCCTTTCATCTCATGCTGTGTCTACTTAATTTCTTCAGGATCCTTCAGTGAATGCCTCATTAAATACCCTGTGGAAATCCAGGTATGTTGTATCAGCTTGCTCGCCCTTGACCAAGCACTTCTGACTTAAAGAATCCCAGTGTTTAGGGCACACTGTTATAAAAATAGTTTTATTTCGCTCCTTGTGTGTCACAGGTGCCTGTGAGCTCTCTCATCCTGTTCTTTACCATCATTGCTATTAATTTGACTCTGCACACACTCAGCTTACATGTCTGCAGCCCAGCCGATCTCTGATAGGGACCTTCCTAAAAACGGGCGTTGCGGCAGCCAGTCGCCAAAGCCCTGGTGCTCTGGCGGGTTTAAAGCAGTTTAACTCAGATGTCAGATTTGATGCGGACACAGTCTGAGTTCCCAGCATGACCTCTGAGGAGTGATTGTAGCGATATAGGTATTTATAACAGCTCCTAGGTGAAAACAGAATGCATCTTTGGTTTTCAAGTTATATTTATTCTGCAATATTAATGTTTTACTATAGCACTGATTTGCAACTTCGTTGAACTGGCTGCCTTTAACAGCTAGCATTTGTGTGGATTCCCTGCATCAATATCCATATTTCTATATATATATAAAATAAAGTAAACGACTGAAATATCATTTCAACTTTATTTACTGTGGCCATTCTGCAATATTTAGACCTGCTAAAATCATTAAGGCATTTTAATTGTTCTATCAGTACATAAACAAAGCACCAGATACCCTTTCCAAAGATGTGAACAGATGAAATTGCAGAATATAACTTGAATATTTACTGAGTATTGAATCTGCTACAGGATGGTTTTAACTGCCAATAATTTGCTTTTTAAAAAAAACTAATTTAAAAATAACAACTGATGTCCTCTATAAATGAAAGTTTGTGTCTATGGGTTTAGTTTGGTCTTTTTATAGCCCCTCTTAATGGGAAACTATATATTCCTTACTTGATTTTGCGTGTAAATTTTGCAGTAAAACACAGTGCTTGTGGCTCTGTTACTGTCCCAATGCCACTAAAACCATCGGGGGACTCAGTTACAGAACACAAATCTATCTTTGTTTCTTTCTCTCTTTCTTTCTCTCTTTCGTTCTCTCTTTCTTTCTTTCTCTCCTTCTTTTAACCATCTGAAAGTATTTTATGTATTTTATTTGACAGATTTCATTACTATTTTTTGTCTGTACTTCTGGATGTTGAAAAGACCAAGAGGCACTTGGTAAAACAAAGCAAAACAAGTGGATTTCATCAGTGAGGTCCTTCAGAGCTCAGGCATTACACAGATTTTGCTGCAAAGTACAATGGACATTTTGAAAAAAATCTTATGGGACACGGGAGTGGGTGACACTCTTGCTCAGTGGTTGGGATTTTTCACCCTGCCCATCTAATCAAGGCTCTTCTGGACATTCAGTCCTGCAGTCGGAAAACCCTTGCGTTTCCTGCAGTAGCAGTGTTCATAGCGAAGCTTGACGAGGAGCAGCCCAGAGGTTTCAGACCACTGCTCCTGTGGGACTCCTGCCTTGCACAACTCTCCCCAGAAGATGTGGGTTGGGTTTGAAGAAGTGAGGTTACCCCTCTGGGTCGCTTATTCAAAGGTTCAGTAACTCTCACTGGTTTAAAACGGTAGTTTTCCTGATCTGAATTGTCTGATCCAGCGATCAGCCGTTGGTTTTACACCCTTCACTCCCAATCCACATCCATTCCATTCCTCAGGCCCCAACTTCCCCCCGTGCCACCGTAGCCCACACTCCACCCCTCTGCAGTTCCCACGCTCCTGGTGCGAAGGAGCCCAGCGAGCTCTGCCGGGGTTCATCCCGCAGGAGGGCCCGTCCCTGCGACAGTTAGCATCTCCATGCGATGCTGCGGGCACTGCTCTGATCTACCCCCAAGGGTTTCACACCACGCACAGACAACTGCTGGAAATGGTACGTAGCATTCAGGCTGATACTGATCTCTAATGAACCTGGATCCCAGTAACCTGAGGTTGACCTATTGACTGTTAACTTTTAAGATCTCTTGATTAGCTGACCTTCAAATCCAAAAGGTATATGTTTTAATGAGGAATTCCATTCTTGTTTAGTCAGATATATATTCTATAGGTCACTATGTAAAAAATACAAAGATAAAACTTGGAAATTTTTTAAATCAATTCTGTTACTATTGTATGCCTATGGTTCTTTACAGTTATTCTGAAGCAGTAGCCTTGTTAATCTAGATATGTACTAAAACAGATAGTGGTAACTGATTAACCCTACACTAAATAATGCCAACAAGCTTACATCTTTACTAAATAAAGTTATTTCATCCTTAGTAACAAAGCCAGGAATTTGGATCTTATCAATTAAGGAAGTAATAGGCATCCATAGCAGTAAGGAAAATAAAACATTTTAAATGGAAGGAGACATTAAAGTCATTTCTGCCTCATTTGCTGTGTTCTACAAAGATTGCATACAGAAGAGAAAGAGCAAGATAAAAATCAATGAAACATTCTCAAAAGCAGTGTAAAGTTGTACAAAACAGGAGCAAAATGGAAAAAAATTATAGAAGTTCCTCTGTAATCTTTTTCTAAAAAAAACCCAAACCAAAACCAAATGACATTTTCTTACCAGGCCAGTCTATTCACCACAGGGAATGACTTCAACGTACAGGTTTCTGCCATCACATCATCGTCCTGAGCACTTGCTGCAGGTGGCCCAGAGAGCAGCAGCTTTCGGCTGCCCTGGCTGGCTGCTGCAGGACCAGCAGTGCCGCTGGTCTGGGAACCATTTCTGTCTCTCACAGCAGTGCTCAGGGCAGGGCTGGGCGATGCAGTGTCCCTGTTCCCTCGGGTAGGTCTGGGCGCACCCCTCTTTCTGAAGCATCATCGAAACCAAGGAGCAGGGAAACCCAGTACCATCGCATTACAAACAGGGCTCAGGAGCTGCTGCGCCCATTCAGCAAACTCCAAAGGTGCAACTTGTCCCACCGGCCCGGCCGGCACCCGCTCTGTGCAGGAGGATTCTGGCAGGGAGACATGCAAATGCAAGGAAGGCTGCCCTTCAAGCCTTCCTGGAGTACTGGAGCACACTGGGGTGGTTGCTGGCCGCAGGGCCCAACGCCGGCAACTGTTAGCGCCCATGAATAATTCTGCAGGAGGCAGCGATCCCATGGCGGTCCAGGAGAACATCCTCCAGAGGCTGATTTTGACACAAAGTGTAGCATTTCAATCCAAATGAAAATATTCTCACAGCATTAATAGCGAACTTCACAAGCCACTTTGCAAACTAAATGTAGATCGACGAATCACACTGCAAAGCCAGAGAAAATGCTGTGTACTGTGGGAGCAAGCATTCGCCTCTCTTTGAGAGACCACCAAATCTTGTTTGGCGCTTCTTCCAAACCGTTCAGGTGGACTAACTGTTGCCCAAATATTGGAAATGTCCCAGGAAAGCTGGAGCCGGCGGGACGGGCTATGTAGCCACACGCGGCTGTGCCCCTTAAGCAGCCTGGAGTGCCCCTCACCATCACACCCGGCCTCGGGCAGCCGCTGCCTTTCCATCGCTTGTGGGTGTCCAGGTATTCCTGCCTGCAATCCCAGAACTCCTTTGAGTTGCACTCTACCAGGAAGAGACTTTTCAAAAGTTAATTGGCTGCACATTGACGTCGCTCTTCAATAACCAGCTCTCCCTGAGCACAGCAGCGTAGGAGAGAGGGTAACTGCACTGACCTGCTGCTCTGCATTAACTGCTTTTATTTATCTCCTATTCTTAGGAGAAAACATTAAAACAAGTTTTCTCTTGTATCTTCTTCCCACTGTGTGAATCCGGATTTGTGAAATAGCCATAATGTCATTATCAATGACTTCATAATATGTGTGTAGGAAAGGGAAAGAAAAACATTGTGGAATTATACATAGACATCTACGATGTTTTCTTTATTTGTCCAATATTCAAGAGAGAAATATAAAAAAAGTGTAAAATCAGCAAGCAAGATTCTACCATGCAACAAGCCTTCCCCAACTTACACAAAGATGCATTTGAATGCTGAAGTTAAGCCTGGATTTACAGGACAAATGACAGCAGATCTAGCAATCATCATCTGTATGAAGAGAGGATCATTTTGTTCATCTAGCTCACACGTGGTCAGTTGGGGACAGTTGTGCTAGCCTATTTATGTGAAGGCAAAAATCCAAGTGAAGCTAAATCTGTGCAATTGATTTCATTATAAAACTAATTCCTAACTAGCACAGCTGTTGCAAACGTTTGCCTGTTATAGTGTGTACCCAAATAACAAGGAGTGCAGGTGTCATCTGGTACATGTGATGTTCGCAGCACAGCAGCGCACGTTTTACAAAAATGTCATACAGTCCTCTAAATGTTAGAACAGGCTCTATGAATTGCAAACATATTAAATTGGCTTTATGGAATAGACTTGGGCAACAGCGTGATGTAGCAATGTGGACAACCTCTCTGCTGTTGCCACAGTCATTCTATCAAAATCTGAATTGCTGGATGTTGAGCCCAGGGTCAAATTTTCCCCCTGTTGCTGTTATTTATACCAGGAAAGAGTGACAGGAAATGTCTGTTCTGCACCGCAGCTCCACATAAAAGGGAAGAATACTGACAGGGAGCGCTGCGTTAGTGACCGGGGCATAGCAAGGAGCCCCTGGCCAGGGAGCAGCCCCGCGGTGAGCCCTGGCTCGCTCCGTCCCGGGAGGATGCATCACCTGCCCGCCAGCTCGGGTGAGGTGCGGGAGCCTGGAGGGATGGAGAGACCCCATCCTGCAGGTGTTAAGCCAAAGGTGAGCACCCTTCTGAAATATTTGGGAATCAAAGATGGTTCCTGGCACTGTATAGACTTAAACCTTCTAAAATATTTTTAATGCCCTTCTGTTTTAAATCTTTCAATAATACACAAGGCCAGTTTATTTGCTTGTTCCTTTCGTTTATTTTGGTTTGATTTCTCTTTTGATTTTGAAAGCATTCTTGCTCGTATTTCAGTAACAGAATCCCAGTTATAGTCGTAAGAGCTCTTACTAACCAATGTCAGTGTTTTGACACTGAAACTGGCCATGATGCAAGACTTTCCAGTCCTAGCTATTTTCTTGATAGAGTACTTTAATGATCTATCTAAGTGCTCCTCTAAGTGCTGTCTTGGCACTGGTCAGTGTCTGAAAATGCCGACTCGTTAGCCCCTGGAGCAATGCAATCCAGTCTTTGATCATTCTCTTCCAGACATCTTTTCCATTTCTGATCCAGAACCTTATCGCCTTTATTTTTCTTCCTCAGTATCTTTAGCAAATACTAGACTGAATGCTATAACACACAGCCAAAGGCAGCCAATCTCACTCAAAAGCACTGACAGAGATCCAGGGTTTGTCCCTGAATTTAGGAACTTGATTTCTGCTTTCAGTACATTTATAATATTCAGGTCTCAGAAACATTTTTGTGTGTGTGCGTGTATGTGTGTATATATATATATATATATAAATTTTAGATAACTGTCAAACAGCAGTTAGTTACTTCAAGTTGTCATATACTCTGTGAGTGCCTTAGGTGTATTTAGAATATATCTGTTACTAACAATCATAAATAAAACTAGGACGGTGAACTTAAGGTCACATACTAATGTCATGACAAAGAAAAACTGATTTAGCAAGAAGAAAAACTGTGCTGCCTCTGTGACTGTGTAGAAAATGAAGCTGGACTGAGGGGGCAGGGCAAGTGTCAGCTTGCAGGTTCAAGGTTTACCACCATCACCTGGAAAGAAGCCCATAAGGAAGTGGAGGCCAAGGCAACCGTACGAGCACAGGGCTTGGTGATGGGGGAGACATCCCCAAGGGACAGCTCTCCTCCCTGTACAGGACAGTCTGCACAATTTCTAAGAAAAACCACCCCTAATCACACACAGATACAAGGAGCCAGCCCTCAGACCATAATGAACTCTCGGTCTGATGCCTGGAAAAGAGCTTGGCAGAGATGCTCATCTCCTGCTTATTGTTTCAGGCATGAATGACCAAGCTATATGTGCCTCTTCTTATTCTGAAGCATCTCAAATCCTGAAGCCAACAGGAAGAGACTCTTTGGACAAAGAATGTAAAAAGATTGTTACTGAAAACCGGAGTTGTGGTAGATTGCACTGAGCCAGCACTTGTGTGTGCCATTGCACTGCTTCCGATGCCAGGTGCAAGAAGCCCTGAACAAAACCTCATTTCACCTCTCATCGCACAGCTATCTGCTGGAGCATGCAGGGACAGGGCAGAGCCTTCAATCCTAAAGATGTTCAAGATGTGGCCAGTCAGATAACTGGGTAACTTCACTCAGTGTTGCTGGTAGTCTCGTTTCCAGAGGAGGTTGGACCACAGAGCTCCAGACAGCCTTTCCTCCAGTGTTTCCATGTGACTGCACAGTCAGACGATATTGGGGCTATCTGCTTCTATGGACCTGAGTAAGCTGAGGAACTGCCTCTGTCGTGGTCTCCTTGTCACCTCCTCACAAGGTGACAGCAGAAGAAGCATTAACTTCACAGGCACATGCCTTTTCCAGATGTCCAGCCTTCTGCACTGAATCTGTGGTTACTCAGGGGTGGACAATATGGGAAGGAGACTCAAATGTGTAGGTCTCCACCAGGCCAGAAAACACCTCCACATGTCTTAAAAGTTTAAAAAGATGAAGACACACTTCCCTGCACTGGAAGCTCTCCTGAATCTTGGTCTTTTCTCTACAGTCTATATTCTAGAGTTTTTTTTCCTCTTCATCTTGCTTTTAAATTGGTGTATTGGAAAAAGCCTCTTTTAGATTACATTAACTCTTCTTCATTCTCACCAAATAATCAGTTCCTCCACAAAATAATATCTTCTTAGTTTTTATTATTGCTTATATCTGTTACATGGAGCCACACAAACATGAAGAACCCTGTTGCACTGAGTTTTACAAAGAAGATGTACAGCACGCACAAAACAAGAAAAATATGGAGCCTGAAGAACTTGCAAACTAGGTGCAAAGGAAAGGATGACAAGCAACAAGCAGAGGAGGCAGTTAGACAGTAACAAGGAAATTCATCTGGAGTTCACATTTTAAAATCCCATTTGCCTGGCTCTGTGTCTTGTCCACAAGTCCATGAAAATAAAAAATTGCCAAGGCTGGATAGAGTTATCAGCACAAGGCCACCTATCCAAGAGCAATCGGACAGGAAAATAAAAAGCAGAGAAGAGAGATAAATCCCTCATGCTACTGGAATTTGGCATACGTGGTCAGAAAGAGTCACTTCCTATATGCAGCGTAAGTCACAGGCTGTGCCAGGACAGATCCACCAGATCATCACGGACAGCAAAGAATTTTACATGGCAGCAGAGCCTCACAGGCTCTGTAAATAAGATCTTTTAATCAATTAAATTAGAAAGAAATAGGGGCAAGATGAACAAGGGGGACTTTAAGTCCCTGAGGAATCACTTATGCGCCCACAATAGTTGTGTGCCTTTGATCTTGCAAAGTCCCTTTTTATCTGCAGTCAAAGCCTGTAGACACCGAAGCTAAATGATGCCCAGACATTGCGATAAAAGTTGGTGGCTGCCCGAGCTCCACAAACAAAGAGCAAGTGTGACTTGAGCCTGATCGCTCCAACAGCCACCAAGGGCGAGGACTGTGCGTCTTTTCCCAGGAGGGTGACGCTGCAAACGCCTGGCAGCCCCCGACCTCAGGAGACCACAGCCACTGGTCTAGGTCAGTCAGTGCTCATTGCAGCATAGACTAAAGCACCTCAGAGGGACTTTAGTGGAAGAAGTTTTTCTCCTTGAGCTGTAGACCAGCATCTCCTCCAGTGTCTGTCATCGGCTGGTGAGCGTGAAGGTTCCCCGACTACAGGGACTGGGTGCCCATCCCACACGCATCTCTCCTGGGCAGGAGCTGTAGGCTCAGCTGCTCCAGCAGCGAAGCACAGACTCATAGAATCATAGTCATTTATGTTGCAAAAGACCTTTAAGATCATCAAGACCAACCATAAGCCTGGCGCTGCCAAGCCCCACTAAACCATGTCCCCAAGTGCCACATCTACACATCTTCTAAATACCTCCAGGGATGATGACTCAACCGCTTCCCTGAGCAGCCTGTTCCCATGTCTGACAACCCTTTCAGTGAAGAAATTGTTCCTAATATCCAATCTAAACCTCTCTTGGCACAACCTGAGGCCGTTTCCTCTAATCCTATTGCTTGTCATTTGGGTGATACCTTTCAGGTAGTTGTAGAGAGCAGTAAGATCTCCCCTCAGCCTCCTTTTCTCCAGGCTAAACCACCCCAGTTCCCTCAGCCGCTCCTCATCAGACTTGTGCTCCAGGCCCTTCACCAGCATCTACGAGTTTGAAGATGGAATCACCAAAGGGCAGTGACTGGTAAGAGAGAGTGCGGCCATTAGGGGTAAAGGTGCAGGGCAAACCTTTCTGCTTACCAGCTCCATCCACAGAGTTCAATCGCTTGTTAGAAACATGCAACACCAAACCAGAAATCTTCCCTTTTAACGGGTGAAATGCAGCTGCACTCTGGAACTGAGAGGCTTGACCCTGAACAAAAGCTCGGGGCTCTTTCCTGGTAATTTTCGCTGGAGTGTGTCCTCCCTTTGCTACTTCTCCTGTGGAAACTCACATAGTTAATGTTGGGAAAATATGTAAAGTTAATATTAATCTTTTGTAAAAAATACATTCAAAAATATCTATTGCTTGCACAGTGCTTTGTCCATTTCATTTCTAAAGCAGTACAGAAGAAAAAAAATCTTGATTTTGTAAATGGTTGGTAAAAATTCCTGTCTTTATGTTCAGCATTCATGTATCTCTGCTCTCCTTTGTGCTTTTATTTGAGGATTTATTGCTGCATCCCCATCAGACATTAATACTGTTTGTTTCTTGGAGCAGCTTTAAGCCAGCTGTCTAAGCAGCATCCAAGTGCAATGCAACTGGCACCAGACCAGCACATGGATCAAGGCACTTAAATGGCCATGAGATATCAAATGCATTTGAAAAATTAAACCTTTTATCTTGATTGCATTTCAGTAGCATGGAAATTAAAAGGGCATTTGTGCAGCGTGCTAACTTCAGCACAACACCCAGAGGCAGACTCTGAACACAATTTTTAAAAGTGAAAATATAAAAATAAGAAAAGAAAGAGAAAAGAAAGAGGAAAGGGAAGACAAAGCAGGAGGCAGGAATAAGCTGTGTAGAAGTAGGGCTCTGGAGGTGGATTTTACAAGTTATATCAGGCCTATGGCCCCTCCAGTGGTTTTGAACAGGTAATAAAAAGTGCTTTTCCCATGTTTTTCCCTGGTCTCCTTACAGATGCATCTCTCCAAATAAATTTTGATGAGAATCACAAAGTGGACATTAAACCAAGCTGTAGGGTAAATGAATTAAAGGAAAAAATCAGCTTTTGGAGGTCCTTGTCTTTTCTTCTGAGCCTATTTTGCTTTGCAGATAGTAAATTAGAGAAACCTTGAATATGTACCAGACGATACCACTGGGCCCTCCAGATACTTCTTCTCTAGCCCAGGAATTCACTGACAAAGCCTATGAAAATGTGGTTCCAACCTAACCAGTTCGCAAAGCCGGTATGACAGGGGGAAAGATGGGGTGCTACAGAACAGGTCAGGGGATGTGGGTGGGAAGAAGGATGGAGGAGCATAAATTTAATAATGTGAAAGCTTGAAGCACAGTCTGGCAGTCTAGATACTTATTTATTGCAAGTCGTATTTTTACCAAATTAAAATCCCTTGTCACTGGAGGTACATATGGCTTCAAGATATGACAAAAAAAATCCTTATTTTCCAACCCCTGAAGGAACCATGCAGTGATGTGCATAAGAAACAAAACAGAAATGAATGTCTAGCACAGGTTCAGTTGTGCCTCTGCACTAGGTTATTTGTGTTAGATCCTAGAAGGACTTTGAACAAGTATGTCCTAGTAGAAAAAGTGCAGAGTATGAGTAATTGTTTGTGTATAGCTGGAAGAACAGTAAAATAAAGACGCTTAGTTCCATTTCTTATGAGTGTTTCAACAACTGACTTTGAAAAAGCATTGATAGGCATCCTCCAGAATCTCAAAAGCCCTCAACAGTCTGTTTGCAAATCCAAAGAAAAACGTTCCAGAAAGGCACTTTTTCATTTTTTCTGATTTCTATCAAACACACTTTCTGACAGACACAAAACAACTAAAAAGAACCTAAAAGAAACCCCAAACCAACCTGGAAAAGTGTAAGTCTTCAAGATAAATACTTTATGAAGTGCAGTTTTCAAACATGATTAAGACTATGCTTAAAATCTAAGACCATTAAGGAATTTAAAATATCTGCTTTTCAGCTTGATCCTATGTACTGAAACAAGTCACAATTCCTCCTGTTTTCTGTGCTCCAGGAGGAAGGATTTAAGCTGGACAGCAAGGGAAACTTTCTCATTGTAAAGGCAGCAAAACACTCAAACACATTTCTGGATGTATGTGACACTGCCATTACCAGTGCCTTGAGGGACACAAGTGACACACTGGATGCAACCTTCAGTCAAATGAACTTCTGGATCTTCTTCCAAATTTTTCCCTTTAGTTTAAGTCAGACCTCTGCTTTTCAAACTGGAATTGGATTTTTTTTTTCTTTTTAAAGCCAATATATGCACAGGAAATGTAGTTACAAGCTGATAAATCATTTGTGAATTTATGCTGGGTTCAGTGAACAATTCAAGCAAATGGAGAGCACAAATGCAGTAGATAAGGAGAGAGAGCAGTAAGATATTTCTGTGATGATAAAAAGTCTCTGGTCTTTCCTTCAGCATTTTCTTTGACAGGGATATGGTGCAGCTGCCCAAAGGATTTAAAGTATTTAGATGGGTTTGCTCACATGTTTTACTTGAGTTGTGTGTCATGTTTTGATCTGACTAATGTAGAGTCTGTGGACTGATGAATACTAATTTATAAATTATGGGCTTTTTAATTAGCAGAAAAAATAATTAACATACTGGCAAAAATCTCTCTCTCTTTTTCTCCCTCTCTTTTTTTTTTTCCTACAGAACCCCAAGTCACAATCATGCTGAGGAGCATCATGCATGACCTGGGACGTGGGGACAAGGCTCTGGGAGGTCGTGAGCAGGGAAGGAGCTGCCACGATTTCTGCGAGCCCTCAGTCTCCTGCTGTTCCCATGCCAGTCCCGCTGGCCTTTGCAGCCCCCTTTGAGTGTGACACTCACTTGAGAGCACTTTCTCAGGGATAGGAGCCGTGCCTGCTTTGTTTTCCATCCCTGCACCATGCTGTGAAGGCAGTCCTTGCTCCTCTCCTCCCATCTCCCGCCCCATCGGCAGTTTTCATACTGCCAGGGAGAGTAGCAAGTCCATCCAAAGTGCTGATTAAATTACATGCTGCCTGAAAATCCACACGAAACGCTGGCGTATCTGGGGTAGAAATCAGCACTTGCTTTCACACGTTGCACTCAAAGGCAACGCGCACTACTCGGGGGAGCTGTCCTGCTGGAGACCTGCTACATACACCACGAAGCGGTCTACCACAGAGATCTGCTGCAGGAGAACACATTCAATGCACAAAAATTAAGACACAAACAAGGATTTTCATAAGTGTAATTAAAATGTTAACTAGTTTTTACCAGACAAATATAACAATTAGATTGTAATTATTTCCCTAAGTGAACCACATTGCATTACTAAGCAATTAAAAGGCAATAAATCCTGCTATTAAAACCAGACAGGTAACATTCCTTTACAGGGTCCATTTTTTCTTTTTTTTCCCCAATCTTTTACAGTAACACTTTTCATTAAATAACATCCTTATGACCACAACAACTGGAAAAACCACATCTTGCCTGGGCAAAATGCAACAGAGGGCATAGAGGGATCACTCTTTGCAACCCCTCATCGCACAGCCCTTGTGCAAGCACAAGGTTCCACCACAGGTTTCTCAGCCCCCCCGCTCGGCCCGTTGGCAATGAACCCCAGGAGGTTCCTGACCAGCATGTGCAGAGTCCTGCCCTGCAAACACCAGGGCGATAGCTGGGGCCAGCGCTGCTTTGGAAGAGATGCTGCAGTGACCAGCTCGTAACGCTCTTTGGCCAGGTGCATCATGAACCACCAGCCTGAAGCCCCTCTCAGCCTTATTTTATAATTTGTTTAAAAATTATATGTTTTGATAACTGAGCTGCAGTAGGAAAATAAACTAAAACTGCCGAACCAGTGCTTTGGTGCTGATCCCCTTCAGCAAACAAAGCAATAAATTTTTGACAATCTTAAATGTAAGTACTTTGGCAAAGTTACTGCGACCCTGTGATACAGATGTTTTCAAGGTCAGGTTTCTTTTTGGGGGAAGCAACAAAGCTTTTGTTCTTCAATATTGAGTGCTTTCTTAGAAAACCTGGGCAAGGGGTGGGGTCCAGAGAAGACTGTTTTGCAGAGGTTTGGGGGGTTTCTGCACAAGTATGAGGAGCCCCTGGCAGAAAGCACAAAGGTGACTTGAGCATCTAGTGAGTGAAAAATGATGGTGAGCTCAGTGTCCGTCAGAAGTGGGGCTGACGTCTCCGTCGTGAATGAAATGTGGCCAGCACAGCAAATGCTGTCTGCGAGCATCTCTCACAGCGAAGTTTACCAACTTCTGTTCAGTCTGCTAGAGAAGGGGGAGAGAGAGGCTGCGTGGACTGCAGGTGGGTTAGAGGACGGTGCAATAAGAAGTGGGGCAGGGACGACTGCCCAGAGCCCAGCACACTGCCGTCCCTGCTCACTTCCCTGCAGAGCTGTAGGTGGACCAGAACACGGACACCTTTGCAGGGGTGCGACAGGGTCAGGGCACAGACGTGGTCCCTCTGCCACAGCAGCAGCGCTGTCCGAGCAGCAGCAGCAGCAATTCAATAGTGACCAGTGCTGGTGGCAACCCAGCAGCCACAGCACTTTGGCAGGGTACGGGGAATTTCAAGCCAGAGCTGCTCACGTTCCCAGCAGGAGCAGGGCTTGTGAGCAGCCCAGCAGGAAGGCATGCATTTTGCTAGCAAGCGCTTTCTGGAAGCCAAAAGAGATTTTTTTTTTCTCTTTTGATTATTATAGAGGAATGCAGTTATGAAAAGAGGGATTCTTTGGCTACGCCAGCAGCTCAACGCTCCTGTTCATGAGTCAGGGGCTGCCTCTGCTGTGAGGTTATCCTGCAAAGACACTTTGCTCTAAGGAATGCTTGTGAGGTTGTGTAGGGTGCCATGCAGATTGTCGAATGGGGGCCTCAGAAGGCATGCAAGCAACATGGGGGAGAGGCTGAGCATGGTTTCCAAGAACAGCAAAACACAAATGAGCTGAAATGAGATGAAACAAATACCATGCCCAGCAAAGAGTTTGCTTTCATATTGCATCTTTCTGTATGTCTTGCTACACTTGCTTGCCTAGCATACCTCATCCTCATAACAGCACGAATGGTAAGAAAACCTTTGCAGTTAAATGGCCCCAAAAGCTAAACTGTAGCGAACAATGATATTTTGTCATCAAATATTTTCCTGCTTTTTTAATTCTTCTAAAATCACAATAACTTCTGAGGGGCTTGAAATCCTTGGTGGGCAGACAGAGGGGCAGTGATTAGAGGAGCTGTGAGCATGACTGGTTTGGGATTGATGGCCTGAGAAATGTCTAGAGGAATACAATGACCGGGGCAAAGGGGCTGCTCAGCCCATGAGCTGTCTTCTAGGAAAACAAATGTGACAGAGAGCTGAGGCAGACAAGCAGGAGAATAATCAAGGTCGTAGCTAAGGAGTGGGACAACCATCCCACTCCAACCCACTTGGGTTAGTAGAGGCTTCTCCCAAGCGGGAATTAGTTTGGGTATCACAGTGGCCAACAAAAAGTAGTTTGGTTTAAGTTGCTACACAACCTTTTTCCACTTTACCTGTCAGCTCATTTCCATGGTTTTACTAGGAGAAAAAAAAGAGATTTTTTTGTAACAGGCTGCTTTGTGCCTTGGCATTCTTTCCCCACCTTGCCTCTGACCCTTCCCAAACCATCTCCGCAGTGTTTGAGCTTGCTGCAAGAGGACACCAGTGAGCTTTTGGGACACCATGGGCTGCAAATGTGGCAAAGTGGGTCCTGAGACTCACACCAGAGAGAACAGGCAAGAAGGCACTGGGGTTTGTCACTGGGAACCTCTGCCATGGAGTGACCAGATAGCTGACTCTTCACACGTGCCAATGCATGCTGGACGGGGCAGGTGGTGTGGTCCTCGCTGTCGTGGTTCCAGCACGGTGGGGGAGAGAGTCAAAGCAGGGAAAATGAGAAAACTCCTGGGTTGAGAGAAAGACAGTTTAACAGGTAAAGCAAAAGCTGCGCGCCCAGGCAGACAAAATCAGGAATTCATTCACTGCTTCCCATCTCAGGCAGGTGTTCAGCCGTCCCCAGGACAGCGGGACAGGGTGATGAGGGGCAGAAAAGCCCTTGATGCTGTGCAAGCACTGCTCAGCAGTAACTAAAACATCCCTGTCTTATCAACCTTGTTTTCTGCACTGATCAAAACATAGCACCATACAGGCTCCTAGGAAGAAAATTAACTCCCTCCCAGACAAAACCAGTACACTGGTGCAAAATAATATTGAGCATCCATTTCTGCAAGTACTCAACCAAGCTCAGTGAGCCCACAGGATCTTGCCCTCAGAGCTGAACCGTGCTACGCTTCTGTGTCAGATGTCACCTGCATGAGAGCGTTAAGAGGCTTGTTTATAGCAGTATCCATAGACAATGTGGGCATGACTGTGCCTGTGAGCAACTGTGGAAAATGAGGCTATTTTTCCTGAATCCAACAATGATTTTATGTACTTTAAGCCCTCAAAAATCCCTGCAAACACCACTGGATCTAAGCAAGATCTTTCTCCAGGGCACATCAGGTGAATGCCCTGAGCAGCGCTCATTAAAGGACTTTCTCAGCAGTTTTGCCAGACTGTGATTTAGCTCAGCTTTGGAGTAAGGTAGCATAAGCAAAAGTGCTTTTCTGAATAGCTGTAGGCAAAATACTTCAGAGTGAATCAGGGACAATACTTCAAGGGGACCCAAATTACCAGAAGCATCCTCCCTCACATATATCTGCCTTGATTTAGGTCTTTCCAAAGGTCCAGTAGAAATGCACACCAAGGACCACCCTCCACCTATGTGGTACTCCAAAATGGCTTAGTTTCTCAAAAGCTGGGGTTTTTTTTGTGTATCTCATATCTTTTTTGAGAAATTACATGTTCTTTTTATGCCACCACATACCCATGTCTTGGACTGGATCCTTAGGTGCAGGGTACCTGACTGACTCCCAAACTGAAGAGATTTATTCTCAGAATCTTACCAGGACCCACGTTGCCTAAATGGGAACAGACTCTAAAATGTTAAGTGAGTAATTGCAGCCTACCCAGGACCTGCGTCTTTTCAGTCCCACATTTTACAGCTAGGTCATCTTGATGTGCTTACAAAACTCTTCATGTCTGGTTATATAGAG
Organism: Pandion haliaetus; assembly: GCA_013401275.1. Taxonomy (NCBI): domain Eukaryota; kingdom Metazoa; phylum Chordata; class Aves; order Accipitriformes; family Pandionidae; genus Pandion; species Pandion haliaetus. The sequence goes on along the minus strand of VYZV01003296.1, from coordinate 306,455 downwards.
CAGGGAAGACAAGCAGCTTTTCTCAGTGCCATACCAAATCTCTGCACATTTTAGCAGCATGCGTGGACATCATGTGCTCCCATCATACGAGCACAAGTGTCTGTTCACAGTAAGGTGCACACAGCCTGATGCAGCTCCCCGATGGCACTTACAAGCAAGGACTGTTAGTTCCTTACCTCTGGAAATAATCTACTCAATACCTTCTCCTCCATTACATAATCTGGAAACGTTGATAATTTTAGACAAAGAAAGCCAGAGAAGACTCACTCTGTAGCTCCTGCTCAGCTCCAGCACGCTGTGCCTGCTGCTGGGGGGTCTACAGGCACCTCTGTCCCCAGAGCTCAAACCATGGCTCAGGTGAAGCCCAGCTGAGCTGGCACTTGAAATCACACCTCCTGGGGAGTGGTAGAGGTGGCCGTTATGTATCTTAAGGGAAGCGTAACTTAGCACATGTCAGACGGGTCTCGGAGTATTTGTACAGCATGCCAGGGTGACAGTGTCCATCCATCCTGCGTGTCAACATGATCTTGTTGTTGACTCTGAGGCATAGGCTTAAACCACAGAAAAGCTTGAGTACATACTTCTATAAATAATGTCCCACATGAGATTTTCTGTTCTGGGTATATATGTAATCTAAGTATGGCAGGTAATTCAGAAGACTATTGGAACACAAAAAACCCAAATAATGCAGGTAGGTGTTCATTGTAAAGATCAAGGATGTGAGGAATGATAGGTGGAAAGGGGAAAACTCAGGACTGACAGGAGAGTGAGCAACAAAATAATTGGGGGAGATGAGCAGTTGCTGGTGGGAAACACTGGTAGTGGGAGGGCTGCAACCAGAAGAAATGGCTGAGAAGGTGGGAGCGGGAAGGAAGAGCAAAGCTGATGGAGTGTACGTGTTGGGGTTCAGCAGTTTTTAGGTGACGTCTAAGCCCCTTTGTGAGCACTGGGATCCCGGGGAGAGCAGCACACTCGTCTAAGCTTGGTGCCAGTGAGGCTGCTTGACACTTAAGTGTCTGCAGACCAGGATGTACCATGCTCTCACTGCTGCTCCCTCGCTTTTAATACCTTTGAGGGTGCACATGGACCCATAACGCAGTGTCTCCATGGTGCTGCCTCTCGCCACAGCTCCAGCAATGTCCACGCGGTGAGGAGGTGCCTGCGCAGATGCCATGGCTGAGATAAGGCAGACTGGATCTGCCACCTGCTCCTTGGATCAGACGCAAAATGAGCGAGGGGAGAAGGTGTCTCATGGTGCCAGGGCCATTCGACTCTCCTCAGCCCAAAAGCACCATTCTCCCAACATATCCCAGGTAACTCTGTACTTTCACTTCAGCCACAGACGATGTGGTAAGACCTCGACATGGACATCAAACATGACACTGGCAAGAAAAGATGACACATGAACTTGAGGATCCCCTGAAATACTGGCTGCCTCCTCAACCTCAGTGTGATCACCACTTTTTTCCCAGTGCACTGATCCCAGCTTTGACTCCTCTCACAGAAACTTCCAGCACCACCTCACCCATCCTCTGGTGTGCTGGCTGTGCTGCAGGCAGTGGAAAGCTATTTGCATATTCATGGGACACAAATGAGGGCTCCCATGGGCAGAGCAGCCGGGACTGCAGCTTGCCAGCAAGGGCAGTACCCCATTTCAGTGTCAGAGAGCAAGGAGTACATACACCTTCAGCCCACGTAAACCTGTTTTTGTCAGAAGCGTAGTCTCTGCCTGTGTTGTAACAAGCATGAACGTTTTTGTTTTCTTTGGACAGGGCCAACATGATTTGGCCTTGGATTTTTCTTGACCTGAAGAGGGAGCACCCATCATTTTCCAAGTGGTATTTCTTTTTTTTCGGTGTTGCTCCCTAATGTTCCATCTTTCTAAGGTTATGGGGAAAGGAATTACATATCAGCTTTGGGATATGGCCGAGATTAAAAATTAATTCCCTGTTTTGTCTTACTTTTAGCTACTCAAAAGATTCATGTGTTTCAGCTGTACAAGAACGACACAAAGAGTACATTGCCTGATCTACTTGAGGCACTCTGCAGCGTGTTACACAGCTATTTAATTTTGCAGTGAATTCATTAAAGATAACAAAGTAAAGCATGTGTTGGTGAAAGAAGCAGACCCTCATATTGTTAATATATGCACATCATATATCTCGGAGGAAAACAACAGTACTGTGACAACAAATTTTGGAGGCATGTTTATGACAGCAACATAAATAAGGGACTGCCAGTGCCATTTACCTGCTCAGAGAGAATACATGCATTACAATGCCTGCCTCCTTGCTGCTATTCAAATGCAAAAGATGGCATTTGTAACCTGATCATTATTTTTAATTTCCCTAGCAGACAACAGTAACAGAGCCCGTGTTTGGTTACATTTTGACATCTCAGTAATAGTATTGTTTTAGTGTTCATGGACTGCTCTCCCAAAGCAGAACAGTTTAAGTATGAGGTGGTAGATATTTATTAAGTTTGAGATAGTATCTAGGGGCCCAGAGCAAATACAGTTTACACTTTTATGTGGAACCAGTTGGAAAAAGACAAAAAGACCCACTAGTATTAATATTTCTGTCATTCACTGAAAACAGCATTTTGATCCGAATGTCATAGATAGCTCTGCTGTTGTGGAGAAATCGGCTTGAACCCAGACTCTTCATATTCGGTATCTTAGTAGGTTATATATTTGATTTTTATTTCCATCCACGGAAGAGACACTCTGTAAGGAAGTTGTCCAAGTTCCTCAGAATTTTTTTTGCAGTGTTCAGGTGAGAATGCTGGTCTTCTTTGTAAAATCTCCCTGGCTGTGTTTCCTCTCTGTTAAATGTCTGATGTGAAAAACAAAAGCAAAATAAAAGCTCAAGAGGAATCAAGCGTATCCGTGTTACCAAGAAGAGGCATAAACAGCATCAGTGCAGGCAGTTCAGACCTACATAAAAGGCCGTGCAGAGCACACCACCGCACCTCGGCATCCCTCTGGCCAGCAGTAAGTCACCGGGACTTCAGACGTGTTTAGGGGCCCTCCTGGCTCAGAGCCTTGGTGGCTGAGGTCATCAGCATCTCAGGATTGATCCTCTTGCCAGATGCCTTTCTGACCATGTTCCCAGAGTTTTTGCTGCCTTTGCCTCCCTGCAGAATGAACCTCAGTCCTACAAAACCAGCCATGCTGCCTACAGCTTCTCCTCAAGCACTGCTGCCGAGGAGCACAGCCAGGCCTTGTACCTCAAACAGCTACAGAAATCTCTATTAAACAAGTAAATCCATAAGAAAGGCTGCATTTCCTGGCATTGCCTGTGGTTGCTTGAATCTTACATTGCTTTAGTGAACATGGACCTGCTCAGAAGAAAGGCCTGAGGAGCATCTGTACAGCACACTCCTGTGTGTCCCTGGTCACATACTGAGGGGGAAGGAGCATCCCGGCTCAGTGCTGCAATTGCTGTGACATCCCGGACAGACGGTCTCACTCCATAATTCATTCAGCGAAGCCATGACTACTCCCTGAACCGCTGCGTAATTATTACAAGTGTATCCAGATAGAGACTGTAAAATTGAACATCTCCAGCAAAGATGTTATACTTGTAATTTAGTCTCACATTAACATGTGTTCCTTTTTTATTTTCAATCTTCATGTTTTTATTTCTAGCCTTAATGAGAGCTCTGGTTTTCAGCTGCTGCCTTTCATACCTGCTGTGCTGGCGGCTGTGGGCAACAATCCCGGGGGAGCTGGAGGTGAAGCCCCATCTCCTGAACCATGCACATGGTCGGTTGGTAACTCTGCATTTGGTCAGTTGATAATTCATCAGCGTTAGCTCCTTGCTGCCCCTCGTTTGAGGAAGATGTTGGGAATTGCCTGGGGGGAGGTGACCGGCCATGGTCTGCCCAGGGCTTCCTGAGCCCCATCACCTCCTGCACGGCATTTCCACGGGGCAGGGGACACGGACAGCTCTGCTGCAGGTGGGACGGTACCGCGGTGTCCTGCACCCCACAGGACCCCCGGCCTGTCCCCGCTCCCCCCGGGGACCCACTGGCCTCCGCAGGGAGCTCCAGTGACGGCAAAGCACACGGTACAGGCTGTACCTGCAGTCAGGTAAGGTGACGGAACCTGGTGTAAGATAGAAAGGCTTGTCTCTGCCCATGAAGGATCCACACATGGAGATGGAGACGTTATTTCCAAACCTATTTTTCTTGGGTTTTGCTAACATCTTTTCACAGGTGAGGGCTATTAATTTTTTAGTATATTTGATGTGGAAAACTCTCTGTAAACACGCTTTGAGTATCTGCAGAATGAATAAGCAGCAATTTTTGGCTTTGCTTTAGGGAGCTGTGTTAATGCATTTTTAATTGATGGCTCTTTTGGCAGTGCAGGGAGAGTGATTTGCCAGGGTGGGAGGCACAGTTTTGAAAAGGTCAGCAGTTACCAGATGTTGTCCTCAGCAGCAACTCAGAGTCTCCTTGCACAGCTGTGGCCATGTTTTGCAGCCAGTGTGCTTGCTTTCCTTCTCCCTCCTTACAGGGTTCACCATTTTTTTCAGAGCCTGGCAGCTGACTTTGTGCTCTCCTCTTAATGCACAATAGACCCTCAGTGCACCCGCTGCTGGCTGCATGGCCCCCGTGCTCAGGGTGCCTGCTGCTGCTTCCCGACAGCTCTCTCCCTGCCCTGTAGTGGCGCTTCTGAGGGGATTAATGAGAGCCCTGCATGGAAAAGCCTACAACTGTGCAGAAAACTAGAATCAGGAGCAACAGGGCCTGAAGCCCAGGAGCAGAGAGTAAATCGAACACATTTCATATTTACAGGCACAGGCATTTCCTTCAAGTGGATGCATCTTTGGGCTTTTGGGTTGGGTTTTGGTTTGTTTGGGGTTTTTTGGGGGGTGACGATCTCTGCTCTGGCAGAAATGTAACAAAATACAGGAAGGATTTGGCTTCTATGATGATGCTAATCACTGCCGCTGTGGATAGGTCTGCCTGTTTGGGTAAACGCCGGCAGAGAGTGCCTGGGTCTCCATGGGAGATGCTGAGCCCAACAGAGGAGCACAGACCACAGAGTGGCACAGCTGGCCCTGCCACCGATACCCTCGCAGTGGCTCTTTGGGGCTTTCTCCTGGATGAGCTCTCACAGTCATGTGGGGTGAAAGCCACCGGTGGCTGCAAAACTGTAGGGACAGCCCTGGGGCTCTCCCTCCCAATAGACCTCCGTGATGAGGAGAGCAGGTCCCCTTGGGAGAAGGTGCTCAGATCTGTCAAGACATGCAGGAGAAACAAGACCTGAAAAGCCACCGGGGCTGCAGGGGACAATGCTCAGATCACAGGAGGTGTTTTGGTGTTCCGTGTACAGAACAGGAGGTGCAGAAAATCCCTAGGGAAACATGCTTGCTAACCTGCTTAGAAATTCGTGCCTGACAGAAAACTCATTAGAAAACAAAGCTGCCACCTGTTTGTCCTTTTTTTAGAAATGTTACGCTTCCTACAATGATATTTCACCTTGGTCAATCATATACTAGCAAAGAAGGAGTACCTGGGCAGAGCTTAACATGCTGTACAGCCATTTTATAATGTATATCTCAATTTTTCCACAGGTTAAGACACTAGACTATTTCTAAAGATGAAAAAAAGGGATTCACGAGGAGTGAAAGGAAAAGAAATGGCAATGTGCTGCTTTATTACTGCCAAACATCACCAAAGGTTATTTGTTAGCTTACACGTCAGGAATAGCAATGAAGGTGGCAGGGAAGATCTCAGCAGATCCTCTGCGGCTCCCGGGGGCAGGGCACAGCGAGCCGGGGCTGATCCAGCCACACGTCCCTCCCTGTGCTGCATGCCGGGGTGTGACATGCTCGCTGAATTTCAGTCACGTGGATGTCAAACACAGGTACCAAAGAGCCTGGAGACTGAGCGGGGTTGATATTTTGAGATAAAGTGCTTGTATGTACATACTAGGGAAGAGCTCTTTCAGTGGCACAACACCCTGCTTTGCTGCAGAGTTGCCCTGGAGATACAGCATAAGCACAAGCCTCTCTCATGACCAGAAGACATTCCATATGGATATTTGCATTAAAATTGATTCTCTAAAATTTGAAAGGGAAGTGGAGAATTCACTTGCTGTTATCTCAGGAGCAGCACGCTCTCGGTGTTCGTTGTGCCGCAGCCAGCGCAGCCCTCCTGTCCTGACTGGGGCTGCACATGCCTTTGTGTCTCGTGTATGCCTTTGCATCCTGGCAGCACATCCAAGCCTGCAATAGCCATGTGCGCGAAGGTGGAAAGATCCACATCTCATCTGCTTCTTCCCCGCTCTGACTGCAGATGAGACTACGACACAAAGCAGCAATTCCTGCGGTTCTTGATGGGAGACAGAGCCCTTTTCTTCGGCTCCCAGCAAGCCCGCCCCATTGCACAGTGCAACCCACTTCAGCAGGAGGTGACACAAGAGCTTGGCCACCCCATGCCACAGCTGAGAGAGCCACCCACCGGCCTCCAGCGGTCCCCAGGGCTGCAGTGTGTGGATGCTGGCACGGGTACAGACCTCCGCTGCGGGACCCTGGACGAGGAGGGGAGGAACCTCAGTAACAGGTTTACCCTCCAGAAACACCCTCTGTGAGCAGGCAGCTCATGTGAACAGCTTGAAAATGGCTGGATCACCTTGGGCAGGTTCTCCCCCCATTTCCCCATCTGTCTGCACCTTTCCCGGGACAGGAGATGGTGCCCGAAGCCTGTGAGCAGCCGGCCGGGAGCCAGGCTGCGGGATGGGGCTGCCACGCAGACATGCCTGATGGTGGCACAGGACAGCCGTGGTGGGATGGGGCAGAGCACAGCACACGGTATGGGTGTCAGAGAACGGTACTTCAGCCTCCTTTGGTAACGTGAGCATCCGCACCCCAAGCCGATCTCCTGCCCACGCCTGCGTAAGAGCATGACACCATTCAGTGAGCACCGCACCTTCCCCCGGCCACAGCCGCCTGCAGAAGTAGTTCTCCCTGTGTTTCTCTTGTCGACTTCTGACTTTCTGTGAAGGTAGCGTCATAGGCACAGAGCATGATCCTGGCTTCTTGGAAATAATTGCATAAACATTTTTTGCCCTTTAAAACACCCCACAACTGAAGTTGGATGGAAAGCAAATTGGAAAGTGATGACTGCACATGGGTTAAAGCAGGTGCCAGCCAGCTGGAGAGGAGCGTAGTACAGGATCTGAGTACATGGAAAGGAGGAGACTGATGTGTTCTCCCTTCCCCTGCAAGCACACAAAGGAGAATGCGCTCACCTGCTGCTTTTAAGATGCTGTGGTCAAAGCAGCTGACTTTGTTCCCAAAGTGAGTTTCTTGCTTTTGGCTGAGGGGAATGTAACATGTGACTGCATATTCTGCTGCGAGGATAGCTTGGGCAGAGGGGCACCAAAGAAGCACGTTCAATCAGAAATAACTGCCTGGAGATGAAGTTGCAGGCTGTGGACGTGTTTTACTAGCAGTTCCTCTTCCCCGCACTCAGGGCTGTGGAGAGAAAAAATCCTTTTCTTCAGGCAGAGGTTTATCTTCAGCAAAAGCACAGCCAGAAAAAGGAGCATTTTCTTTAAATGGGTCCCTGTGCATTCTGCTTTTCCATCACATGTTGCTGGCCCTGCTTTTAGATCTGAAATGAGGCAGCCTAATTGGTCATTTATCCCTTTAGCTTTTTATTTTCCTCCTGAGAGGACTGCATAAACTGTTTGCTGTTCTATGAGAAATTGCTTAAGTGGGTGACAATGGTTCTGGATGCAGCAATTCTTCAGCTCAGCTGCCAGTTGCCTGGTGCTCGCTTTGGCACCGCTGAGAGGAGGCAAGAAGAGATGATGTGGATGTTGTTACGCTATTTTCACTTGTGACGCCTGGCTTCTTTGCACAGCTGGCAAATCACCGAGGCAAGCCATGGGCTTGGAGGTTGGACCAGCACCACACCACCACGCTCTTCCTGCACCGCTGCCATGTTCTGGTGACCTCACAAACTGTGCTTCATGATTGCTCACCTACACAGAATCATTAATACCTCATATCCAGGTCTAAATACATTAAAAAATCCCCAAAAATCTGAACCAGAAGATCAAAGAGGATACACGCACAGAGATCTGTTAGAGACAATCATGTCCTTATTCTGTAGTGCCAATTCTATCATTGACATGAAAACACCTTTTAGACAACTTGAAGTACAGTGGCTTTATCTGAGCTCAGGTCATACAATCTTTTAGGTTAGAGAATCATGGGTTTAGTAACTTGTTCCAAACTTTTCTGCTCACTAGGAAGTGGCATTAACACCACTCATGATTAAACACTCTATTTACTTTAATGGCTGAGCTTTCCAATGCCACACATAAGTTTTTGCCAACTGATTTTGCCCAACTGACTGACACAGCATTTTCTTCTGCAGAAGAAACAGCGAACTATTAAATGTGAAAATTCCAGGCTCCTCCAATCTGCAATTCTCCTTTTAACTTCAATTGAGAATGAAGTAGCTGGAAGTCTGGTCTTGTAAATGTCAAATTGACAGTAATCCACCCAAGAAACTGTATTAAGTATATAATTCCCTCAAAACCACTATTTGTTTCTGATGTTAGTATATTGTTACTCAGTGAAAGACTATCTAAGAAAAGCTTCCATAGATGTAATAAATTGAATATTTTCTTCTCTATGCTTTCTGGAGCTTATACCATTCCTGTATTGATGGCAAAGTTCCTGATGCAATTAGTTTCTTAAGTTTACTACTATGACTCTTTTATATTGATATTTTTATCTTCCATTAAGGAAAAACTCTCTAGGAAATCTTGGTATATTATTTATTCAGGAAGAAGACTTTAAGTCCTTTTACCTGGAACAAAAACAGCAGATGTCATATTTAGGTGCAAACAAATTTGGAACGGTCTCTTTTTTTTTTTTTTTTTCTTCTCTAGATCAAAATATAAGTAGTAAAAAACTATACCATATTTTTTTCAGCAACAGAGGTATCTTCGAGGATGTGAGTACAAGAACAGGAAGCAGAAGTATGAGCACAGAATCACAGGGGAGCTGCCTTCCCCGTTAGCCCTGCCTCAGAATAAGATCTTTTACAACTCAGCCACGCTGGATAGGGGTTTTCCTCGTGTCCTCAGAGCTGCAGAGATGCCACGGTGCTCCCAGCCAGCCCCTCCAAGAGCTCAGCTCCTCTTTGGTGCATGTGGCTGGGCATTGGGCAGACCCTGCCAACCATGCAAGGTTTGAGCTGTGCTGCTTTTCCGTGTCCTATCATCTGATTCGTGCTTGAGCTCTTACCCTCCTGCTTTTAGAAATCGTGCTTCCAGATAAAAAGTTTAGGAGGATCTTGGGAATAACCGCCTTGTCCTGTGGGCCTGGAGGCTGAGCGTATCGGGATATTTGCTGCGCTACGTGCAAGGACTGTCCAACGGCAGATTTGGGGACAGGTGTGCTAAAGCCAAATCTGCAGCAGCAGCAGGGTAACTAGTCCTACCATAATTTTCCCTTGGTTTCAATGGAGGTTCCGTTGCTTGAATAGGACATCCCTTGTCTAAGCAACCTTATGGATGGTCTAGAAAGGCTCTTGGGTAGAACAAGGGCTTGGACCTTTGCTCTGCTCCACTAGAGAAGGGCGCTCGAGCCGTCACTCCAACAAGATTTAGTTCTTTGGACTTCACTGCTTCCTGCTGTAACACTGAAGCGTGGCAGCCCAAAGCTTTCTGTTGTTTCGGTGCAGAAAATTCGCCTCTTACTCATTGCCCAAGAGGACAAAACCTACTGGGAATAATAAATTTGCCTTCTTAGTAACTACAGATGGCTTTTTTTTTATTGCAGCGTTCTTCATTATAGCCAAGGTTTTAGCTAGAGAAAAAGGTCATTTTTTTTGTGAGATAGAGACTACTGTTAACAAAGAAAAAGCAAAAATAAAATTAAAAAACCAACCTACAGACTTATTCTATGTTGATAGAGTAACATAAATTCACTGGAAGAGGCATGAAGAAACTTCAGTGTTACTCTGAAAACATAACTAAAGTGCATCATGGTATTTACTGTATTTGGATGTAAACAGTTTGCTGTAAGCGGTTCATTACAAATCTTTTGGGAATACATGTTTCTTGGTTAAGAGAAAAATCCTGATATGTATGATTATTTCAAAAAGGCCCACATTTCAAAGTAGACAAGATGCGGAATTAAAACAAAATGTGCAATTAGAAAGTTTCAGAACTTGAAATGTTTTTTCCCCATGAAATTTAAGTTATTTCAAAATAATTTTTGTTCTGAATCAGAAAAAAATAGTTGCAAGCAGAATTCCTTTTGGTTAAAATTGGAAGATTAGTTTTCTCTATGATTTTTGGTGAGCTTCGCATTTTTTCAGGAACATAAACTTTCTAAAGAAAATTTCAGTTTCTCAGAAAATAAACCTTGTCAGAAACAGTTGACAGAAAATACCCGAGCAGCTCTGTAAATAACTGCCCTTAATCACCACCCATGCTCTTCACATATAACGCACGAGAGATTTGTCGGTTGATTTTATCCGTACGGAAAGCGTGGCCTGCCCAGGTCACCAGCTGGGACAAACAAATGAGAGATGTCAGAGCCCCTCAGGGACCAAGGGGCCTGGGGCACGCGTCGCCACCAGTGCTCTGTCCGGGCTATGCTGGCTACGGCACCTGAAATATCCGTGGGTGTCCCCAGATGTGCCACAGCTGCTGGGGAGAGGGGTCTGCGGGGGACAGGCAGGACCGCATGCGACAGAGCTTTCCTGCAAAGACTTAACGGACGCCATAAAGTTATGACTGATGAGTAATGCAATAATTTCATGCTGCAGTTCTGGCTGTGGCTGCACCCTGCTCTTAATGACTTTGTTACTCTGCTGGTGTTTGTTCATCGCATTGTGATTATACAATGGATTGTAGTAAAAGGAGGTCAGGAAAGTCCACATATTCAGGGAAACCTCTAAAGAGAAGTCTTTTTAGAGAGACCTTTATTAGTATTGATTCCACACATCAGCACTCTGTGAAGCTGCGCTAAAGAAAGTATCCAGACGGAAACCATTCATCGGCGGCAGGGGCAATCGGAAGCCAGAGCTTCCCACAGGAAGGACACTCAACGAAGAAAACCAAAGCTGTTGCCGCAAGACAATACTCTGGACAATGAATGTGCTGGCTACAGTAGGACAGGTATCCTCGTGCTAATATCTTTTTTTTTATCCCTTCCTATGAACATGTGCAATAAGGAATGTTAATATAAAGGATCATAAAACTGTGCAATTTTACTAATTCAAATATCTCAGGGCTCTGAGTCACTGGCTTAATGCATTTTTGCATTGAACTGAGTCTGAGAAATTGGATCTCATAGATGCATTTCTTATTAATGATGATGCAGTCCCTGGACATTGAGAATCCATATGTCTCTCCTATATGTGTGTTCATCTTATTTTAAAAGCAGAGCATCATTAGGTCCACAGTTCAAAATTGTGGGTAAATTTTAAGAGGTGTGTAATACACGCAAACACAAATATACAAATATAAATATATGTTCAGGTATACATTATGAATCTTTTCTTATATTTTTATTCCTTTGAGTGATTGTAAACATGAGTTCGTCAACCTTGCTGATATGTGTAATTGCAGAGTGAAACCCACAATTACCAACACTCTGCCTGGGGATCACAAATGTCTGCATTTAATTTGTCAGCTATGTACTGAAGCCAGCAACTTGCATTTTACTGACAGCCACCTCGAGGCAGTACTGCTCTTACCCGGCTGCTACCTGTTTGAAACGTGGACCTGGAACGTTCTGCAGTGTCTGTCCTTAATTTTGTTGTGTTTTGTAACGCTTTCCAGATCACGGCTTATCCTGACACTTGAGCATTGCAACATCAAAGCCCTGGGCACGGGGCATTTACATTTGCAAATACTCTCTAAATATCCACCTGGGATGAATTGGGGCATGGTGGTTCAAGAATCCCTCCTCTGCATCCTCTAGAGTAGTGTCACTGGACCACCGTTAGCACCTCTGCTGGCACCAGCTAAGCCAGTGTCAACTGGTTAAAGATGATGGTATTTTTGGCCCACTCACCTTTGGTTGTCTTGCCACTGTCTACCGAACATTGTGTCACAGGACCCTGTAGTACTACTGCATCCATCGATGCCTTTAAATTTATCTTTCTCCCCCTCATTGGTTTAAAAGATAGCCTTTGTTCACTTTGTATTAACGTGGTTAAAAAAAGCAAGGTATTATCAGAATCTCTTTCCTTTTGCTTACATGCCAAAGAAATGTCTGATACATATTTACAGTGTGTGTTTACTGAATTATCTTTTTAAGTAACAGGGACAGGTAAGATCACATTTTCTGGGGCAACAGCATTACATGATGTGATTCAGGCCCCAGAACATAAATATTCTGCATTAGCAGAGGGAAATAAAACTGAAGACCATGAATTTGGATTAATGAAAAGAGTAAGGAATGATAAAAGTTCTGTTGGGTAAAAACACCGGTGACTGCAACTCCCATTATTTGTAGCATTTAATTTTACATTTCAGTAAATAGATAGAGTGATAGTTTTCAGTGCTGGGCATCGTTAGAAAACTGAGTAATTGCAATATTAATACATTCTGTATCTGCTGGGTATCACTTTGTAACTGGAAATTAACTACATCCAGCATTATTTTTCTACTTGAAAATATTGCCATCCACAAAGCCATGTCCTTTAAAATCTATATATGAAAAATATTAATGCATCTCATTTTCTTTTTTTTGTTTCAAATTGTCACAGACCTTTTTTATTATAGCCAAATAAAATTTCTTTACCCACAGTTTTATTCTTTTACTTTTCATTGGTTTTATTTTAATAGTCTTCCAACTGTTTTTTTTCCTGGGAATAAGTGGGAAGTTTCTTGCAGAACTACTTTCCTAATGATATGTGTTCCTAACTTTTGTCTATCTATAATTTCCTGAGTTCGTGCAGGTGAGTACTTCACTTTGTGTCATAAATAATGTGTCTCTTAAAAAGTATCACAGGTCATACCGCCATTGTGCACCAATTCAATGCCAATGAATTTATTTATTTTTCTGCAAGCTGTTGGAGAGAACAAGATCTCTCCCTGTACAGTATTCGGTGCTATCCTGTCTCCAGGTGGTTTTTCACATCACCATTACAGAATCTCAGCACCTTTTCACCACTGCATGGCACAAGGCAGCTTACACATCTGGTGAGTACTGTCTTCTCCTCCAGCTGCTCTTCATAGGAGAAGCATTTACGGTGAAATAACCAGTTTCTACAGGAAATTTTGGTTTCATGAGTTCGTTTGATTCTGATATACACCTACTGCTTTGTCGTCACACTACTGAAGGTTAATCCAGAGAAATAAATTAAATCCAAAACAGGGAAGCTGCTCCATTAGAAGAGAAGACTGAATCAGAAAAAAACAATCCAAAAAAGAAAAAAAAAGAACATTTCTCTTCGAGGAGCAGCTCCTGCTCAGCTGTGAAGAAAAGCTGTGCAGGGCTTTAGCAACAGAGACATGGAGGCTGCCCATCCTTCAGCCCCTCCAGCAGAGGAAAGGTACGCTGCCTTGTACGGCACAGTGAAGCATCGCGTGCCCACCTGCCTGATAGCTGCAGCCCGTAAATATTCTTTGCTGCAGCTCCCTGAGATTTGTTGCAGGCAGGAGGAGAGAGCCCCTTGCCCAGCACCGTGCCTGTTGTGCTGGCTCACTGTCTTCTCCATGAGAACCAAGCTGTCCTCCATCTCAAGGCTTTCAGATGGACATCTCTTGCTGTCCCATCCCAGACATCTCCGCGGCTTGCTAGCATGGCTGTAGCTCCACTGAGACTCTGGAGGAGGCAGGGGAGCTGGTGAGGTTCTTGGTCTGTATGCTTCAAACAGTCCCTGCCATGCATCCATCCCCACACAGGGACCTTCGACGTCTCCACTTCTCCTGCTGCTTCCCCTAAACTTCCACCTTCACACTCTGAGCATCCCCTCCCACTCTATGATCTGTTTATCACTTCACATGGCAACATGAAGATTTTATCTGGGTATTGATGATTGGAAGACTGATAAAAGAGGGAGAAAACAAATTGGTTCGAACAGCTGTAAAAAATACTGATATCCACAACAGCATGGCCGTGAGACCCCCTCTACGAGAGCAAACCGGGGCTCCCTCGCCTACGACCCCCTCCCTTGCTCAGCCCCCACTGCCTCTCCCAAGCCCAGAGACCCCCCCAGCCTCACGGGACAGGTCTCAAATCACCCCACATCAGCACATTTTCACTGCATCAAACCCCCTCCCTTCTTGGAAAAGGTGCAGGAAGGCTTCTGTCAGCCTGGGAAGCAGGGCTGAAACACTTTTTTCTCTAGATCATGTGAGTTTTTCTTCAGATGGAAACACGGCACTTTTTGTCAGAGAGTTGTGCTGAGAAGGGTGAAATTTATTGCTGAAATATCAAGTATTATCTTGTGGCAAAATCATAGTTCTTGTGCGGCAGGTTGAATTTCCACCAGGTTTTACATCCTAAAATCTCTGTTGCTCCTTCAAGTGGTATTTCATCTTTTTGGGAAGTGGACTTTCCTTCCATGCAGATATTTGTGAAATGAAAATTGTAACTTTCTCCCGTGTCTCCCATCTCAGAGATTGGCTTTCTGCAGGGACCAGCAATTTCAAATAAAACAACAAATGCTCCACTTCAAAAATGTTCTAACAGCTCAGGGAAAAAAAATCACCAGGAAAAAAAAAGTCTTTCAAATGTTACACTCAAAGGTATTTGAAGAAATCACAGACAATGATTTTTTAGCTATTGAAATTCATAAAAGTCATAATTTTTTTCATATACGTTAAAATAATTCCACAAATACATAGTAATACAGGTTCGGGAGTGCATGAAGCGCTGCTGGCTTTCAGCAGCAGAGGTGGACACTGGGTTTGCCTGCCGTCACGCAGCTCCCGAAGCCATTTGTGCTGCAGTTAGCTGTCCATAGCATAGAGTGTCGTAAAGGAACCCAACAGGCAAGCATAGGTAATGTTTAAAGAAGCAACCATTACTGGCTGCTCTGGAGTAAGCAATAGTGGGGCACATCAGGGCTGTGCTTCTCCACCTCCCCACGGTCACTGCAGCTGAAGCTTGGGCAGCTCCTGAAGGCAGCTCTTCTGTAAGCAACACATCCATGTTGGTTTTCTCCAGAAATGCACCCATTTCTCCAGGCTTTGCTGTCCACAGTTGTGCTCTACAGGTGTCCCAATCCAATGTCGGGGAAGGTTTTGACATGATCCCAAGAGCGAGATTAAGACACAAATGAGGTCAAATGCCATATACCTAAAAGAGCGTTTATTATCAAAAGTGTCAAAAGTAGAAAATAGTAGCGATAGGATAGAATGGAAGAAAAAGGCAGAAATCAAGCAAGCAGTTGGGATAGAGATGCAAAGATAGTCACCGTCACGGATCCAGCGGCATCCCGTTGGCCCTCAGTCTTCAATTCTTTGGTGATGGGTGCACACCACGGCTTGTCTCCACAGTTTTTTATAGGCCATAGTCCAATGCAGACACATATGTCATAGACTCCAGTTTCTACGAGTCTCTCCATTCCTGCATGCTTCACTGGCTCCAGCCCAGTCTCCTCCCTGGATGCCTCAGTGGCCTTATCAGCCAGAGGAGTATCCTGCTTAAACAAGCCGTCCCAGAGACAAATGGCAAACAATGTTTGAGACAAATGGCTCCAGATGCCAGTTCAGGTCTCCTCCCCTGGATGCCTCAGTGCCCTTATCAGCCAGAGGATTATCCTGCTTAACAATCTTTGAGACAAATGGCTCCAGAGACCAATTTAGTCTCTCACAGCAGGTCAAGGGGCAAAGCGATGATGTCCCCTAAGGGAAGCTTCTCTGTCACATAATCACAGCATTGGAGGTGGGACACACTGACGTGGTGACAGGGTCACTGCACCACTTCCAGCCTGTTTCATTAAACACAAAAAATCAGTGGAAGATGGTGACACTTTGGACCTTGCTGAGCTTATCCCCATGATAGATTACACTTGAACAGTCTTCAGCTCCGTGTTTGTTGGCAATGCATTTTGGGATGTTGCAGTGCTACACAAGCACCCAGCCCAAGGACAAGGTCGAGGGTTGTTATGGTCCCCAGCTACCGTCACTGTGGGCTATCCAGCGCTGCCTCACCCTGCACAACCACTGTGGGACTACGATAGCGGCACCTTTTTGTTGGGGAGCCAGGAGTGCTGCGATGCCCACGAGGGCAGCCGAGCCAGCAGTGGGGTGTCCCCAGCAGAGCTGTAACCCCCAACCATGGTGCGGCCCTGTGGCACCCGAGCTGGGACATAGTGGCGGCAGGGATGGGAATGGGGACAGGCTCTGTCACCTCCTGGACAGATAAGCCACCAGGCCAGGTCCACAGCCCATCCAGGGACTGAAGCACATCTCTTCATTTCCTAATGACCATAATTACCATGAACAAGGTGAAAAACAAAGCCTTCCAATGAGCAGTCTTCAAAACAGAGGGAGCTTTCACTAGACACAGACGTAGCAAGAGGATGTCTGCATCTGTATGCGCTCCTTGGATGAAGAAGACTTGCCTAAAAATCAAGGTAGGGCTCAATCCAGCTGCCAGCAGCTGTAGTAGGAAACGTGGCATAAATACAGAGTCACCGTTTGGGGCAGGAACTCTCAAAAAAGCCCCACAACAAACATGGAAAACTGTGAGCCCTGTAAGCATAAAACTATGCTGTTTATGGAGATGGCTACCTTTTTACGCTTAGCATTTTATTTTTTCGAATACTTCCATTAGCAATTTGAAATGCATTTTTTCTGTTAAATTTCCCGCTAAGAATCTCATCACCTAAAATGTACATGGAAATGAGAAACACAAGGACTATGCATACAGTGGTGGAAAAGTTGCATTTAAACTTCCAAGTTATTATCCGAAGAAATTGCAGGAGTGCTGTCTCCTGAGCCTGCTACAAACTATTTCAAATTCAGCAGCTCCACGGCACATCCAAAATAAACACTGGAAAGGAAAAAAAGATGAAACGACTCAGAAAGCTGCCTTCCAAAAGGCAAAAAACTGTTGCAAAGATCTTTCTAGCCTGCGTGAAAATATTTCACATCACTACTCTGATTCATCAGAAATGCTGGCAGAAAATTTTCCAATAGCATCCAATTTAACCTTTCAGAAAATGCTGTTTCATCAAAAAAGCATCTGCTGCGTATATGTCAATATAGGCAAAACTATTTAGGGAAAAATATGTGAAACAAACTATTTTTGTAAGAAAGGAATGTTGCAAATTTATAAATACTATGCAGGATCACAACAGCTAAAATCTAAAATTATCAAAAATAGGGTTTATGAGTATGATTCTTTTGATCAATAAAATATCATTATGTCTCATTTTTTGTATACACATATATAAAAATTCATAGATATATGAATTTAATGGAAACTTTAAAAGTACATGTTTTAGTTCTGATTCAGAAAGAAACAAATGTTAAAAATGTGGGCAATTTCTGTAGAACAAACATTGAATTTCCAAAAGCTTTATTCTCCAGACTCAAGCTTAGATTTTTATGAGACGTATTTTTTATTGCTAATTGTTACTGTTAAGATCGTCTTGCTGCACATTTTAATAAATTGCAAATTGTCTGTGAAGACAAAGATAGTTTCTCCTGTCCGTGGACTGCAACGGGCCAGCAGCGTAATGAAACCATGGGCTAACATTGCACATTTGTACTTGGGATATATACACTTTGAGCAAGAAAAACAGGACCTTTTTAATTTTCCTTTGAAAACATTCCTGGGAGACAGTCATCTAATTAAAGAATGAGACCGTGTCTGACAGCCTCCAGCGGGCGCGGGGGTAGGATGCTGCCCGGGCCGGGGCAGCCGCCCTCCTCCTGCCGGGTGATGTGCGGTGGGAGCGAGCCGTTCACATGGTGGGTCCTTCGGAGCAAATCCATCTCCAGGCTGAGTATGTACCAACCCTGCCTGTCCCCTCTTTGTGGGTAGCAGGTGCCTGCCGGAGCACATCCCCAACTTTTGGAGACGAGCCTATTGCTGTATCAACAGAGCAGGCTAAAGGAGCTCCAAAAAATCTTCTCTTTCACATCAGGTTTCTCTCCGTGTCTAATGTGTCCTCTAAACGAAGGCATTGCTCAGGTCCTGGAGCTGTGGTTCAGCCCCTCCCAGCACGGACATCTCTCTGTGGTGGCCCTGGCCACAAGCACACCCCAGGAGCGGCAGTGATGCCACCCGGGAGCGGGGCAAACGGAGGAGCTGCTGCTGCAGCACTGCAGGATCTCACCCGGCAGCCCTGCCATCTCCGAGGGGAGGCTGGCAGCAGGTTAACGTGGCAGAGAAACCAGTCCCACGTACTTGAAAAGTTCTAGTTGCCGTATTTTATCCGACCTTGAAAATAGGAGCAGATGGCATGTTTTGTATAACAACGTATTGAAAAATAAGTCTCAGAAATAATTACTGTCATAACTAAATTTTTCTGCTTTGGGGCCCTGCGATTGATTAGATAAAAGGCTCAGCAGTAAGGATTGCCACAAAGATGAAAAAGCAAAAGTTTGCCCTTCCAGCAGTAAGTACCAATTGTGTGGCCGTGCCTCTATCGCCCAAATTGGGTTTTATTACCCCTCAGCGGCAGGAGTTTCAGGGCACTGACAGTGCCACCAGCGCAGCCAAGCATCTGCTTCACCAGGCCTGGGCAGCCCTGTGCTCAGCCTTCAGGGTTTTGCTCTTTTCATGGACAATCTCATGTCTCGGGAGATGCCAGAGGAGTGTTTGGCAGAGTCCTGCAGAAGAGCGGGAGCACAGCTCGCCTGCCGCTGCCTGTCTCCGGAGTCGGCAGCATCCCCAAACCCCACGCCCGTGCGGGGGTGTCAGGAAGGTGGGGTATCCCCGCTGCCACCAGCTCCCAGCAAACCTGCCGGCAGCGGGCAGCAGCAGACAGGACCAAAACATCCCGGTGATGAAGCGCTGGGCAGGGGCAGGCAGGGGATGCTCGCAGAAGAGGAAGGCTCCCACAAAGCTGAGGTCAGCCCTACCTGATCAAGTGCCGTAAAAATGCAATGCGTGTGCTCTGCTTGCCTGCAGAAACTATAAGCGAATACCAACTTTCTTGTCAACGCTGTGTTGTGTATCTAGGAATTACTTTGTGACACCCAGGACATCCCCAGCAGCCCCCTCCCACCCTGGGCAGGAGCTGAGCAGCATCCACGGGCAGGGGCTGAGCAGCACGCATGCCCTGGAGAGCACCCACCCAGCTCAGCAAGCCATGGACCTGCCAACACCCAGGACCCGGCAGCAAAGCACCCACTTCCACCAGCTGGAAAACAGCTGGGGCTGGAGACAGACTCCTAACAGCGTCCACTGAAACAAAACTGCCCCCCATTGCTGAAGCCTGCTGCCCTTTTTTTTGGGGGGGTCGGGGATTCTACTTGAGATATTTACAGCCTTTTGGTCATTTACAAGCTGCTGCAAGTTATTAATGAGTGACTGGTGACAATGACAGGTAGTTGTACAACTGAATGGGCAGGTGGTATCGCTGCAGCTCAGTGTGTGGTTAACTGAAGGGTTGGGGGCTTGCTTGTTTGTTTTAGAGACAGAATAAGTAATGGGTAACACCGGCACGTTGTTCCTTTCCCTTTTTGGGGGTTAAGTAATAATACTCTCTATAATAAGACCAGACAAGGCCCTAAGCAAATTGATCTCGTCTGGCCCCATGCTGAGGAAAGCTGGACATCCAGACGTCCCTTCCAGCTGAAATTATTCTAAATTTTCATTAAAACTTAACAGACAACATGAATTTAATAAAATCAGTAATCTACTCATTTTGCAAACGAGTTTCGTCTCTCCATCCATATCTACCTGTTTTAATAATATTCTTGTGAATTTTGGAGTTTTACAATACAACTAGAGCAGGTTTTTTTTTTAATTACTTTTGGTGACTTGAAAACTTTGGTACAGAAAGAAACAAGGATGAGACTAAGGGATATGCTCTGGATGTGTTGGTTATGTAGTTATCCATACACAGCTGACGATCATAAAAGTTTCCTTTGAAGTCCCTGAATATCCTTTTAACCCTACATCTCTAGCCTGTGTAACAGGAATTCCCAATCTCTTTGGCTTTGCCAAATGGAAGGTCCTGTAAATCAGGCTGGATTCTTGCAGCCAGAAATGCTGAATCATCCCCTGGTTTCGGGTGAAAGTTTCTGCAGCTTCCAACGCTCACAGGTCCCTGGGGCTGAGAGCTGCAGGGACACGACAAAAGTCCTCTTGGAGAAGGATTGCAGGATTCATACCTAACGTAAAATAGCCAGAAATAACTTGGCACAAGCCCTTCTGTGTAGTAGATCAGAAGAAGGGTATTAAAGTATCAGTGACACCTGTGTGAGAGAGAAAATTAAAAACAAAAAAAAAGGTAGTTCGTGGCTGAGGTGGTGATGTGACATGGGGCTGCTGCTCTCTCCAGGACCTGAGAACCTCTTGAGTTTACTGGCGTCGTTTCATCTTTCTGTGAAGTGGTTCCCCTGCGCCATTAACATCAAAGACATAAATCTCCTTTTCCTTTATTTCTTAAAGGGTCGCGGAAGTAGATGACTAACAGTCATCAATAACACCAACTTATTCCTGAAATCCCCTATCACATCAAAGGAGGATAATTTCGGTTTCAGCACAGCTGGCACCACTTTGTGCTCTCCTGGGAGCGAGGTGCTGGGTAGGAAAGGGGCCACCGTGCGTCCTGCACCCCTAGCAAGGTCTGCACTGCTGAGCCCTGAGCAAGGGCACGCCAGCGTGCTGGATTGCCTTTGCTGCCCAGCAAGCTGGGACCAGCAGGGGATGGAGACCCTGTGCTTCATGGAGCTGCATCTGGCAAGTGTAGCTGTCGGTCTAGAGCTGGATGGGCTGAAAAAGCTACTCACGGTGCATCTCAGACCTTCTTGCACAAGATTGGATGACTTCTAGTGTCTGAACATCCAAACCATGGAATATTCCTCCTCACTGCCTCCCCACGTTCAGGACATACCTCCCCGGGCTTTGCAGCCGAAGCACAGAAGCATGTAAGAGCTGACAGCTGAGCTTCAAAAGGGATTTCTCAGATCTCATACTTAGGCTCAGATTTACTGAAGGCATCATCCCACTGGATGCCTTCCAGGTAGGTAGATTTTTTATTTGCAAGTGGTCCAAGGGTATCAGAACGGAGGCTGTTGGGTGCTGGGCATGTTTGTAATTTCACCCTTTCTTTAGAACAGAAGTGGAACAGAGATAAATGTATATAAACCACAGGAAAAAAACAGGCAAATACAGACTTGTGTGTGTGCAAAAGCACTAAGTTTCTGGAATTTGAAAATCCTGCATAACTTGGCTTGTTCCTCATGGGGAGCCTTTAAATGAAGCAGAACTGCATGTGATCGGGTGGCTGGAGTCCCAGGTGCTGCTCTTCTTCTTCCATACTCAAAACATGGCCACTTCATTTACTGTTCTCAAGGTCCCCATTTCTTCTTGAAAACTTTCAAGTTCATTTATGGCTGTAGTTTGTTCCTCTGCAGTTTAACCCCAATTCCATATCACATGGCTCATTTATATCACCATGTATTATTATAGTATAATACAAAAGGATTAACATTTCGTGCACAGATCCTAACAAAAAGGGTTTCCATTTATTGCCCAGAAAATTATACTTCAAGTACAGTCAGAAACTACATTTGCTTTGTTATTTGTACCTTAATGGCTTAATGTTTTAGTTGCTACTACATGAAGGTGTATCTGTAACTAATTCAGGCAGCACGAAGATAAGGCAATCCACTTCTAACATGCAAACTTCCTTGCAGAAAGTGGTAGTGCTGCTTCTATAAGCCTCCATAGCTGTTATGGGTCACTGAAGAGCACAACCTTTGGAAAGCAAGTTCTCACACCATAGTTTATCCGAGGCAGATCTGAAGCAGCATAGCCCAGATAACTGTGTGGTTTGAGCATTTAAGCTTAAAGGGTAGTTGTGGGGGGTTTTGTTTTAAAATTATAAGGTTTTCTTTTCCTGTCACATTTCTTGGACTTCTTTCTTTTTTTCCAGCTGCCCCTGGGAAAGAACTGTGCACTGGATGAACAACTCGCCATGCAGGCTTTGCAGCTAAAGCGGCTCCATCAGCCCATCCAGTTTCAATGGGTCACATAACTTCAAATGTCTGCACCTGAGCCATTGATGCTGCCATCCTGATGCAGCCAACAGGGAGAAACTGGCACTTTTGGGGCTCTGTCCACCTGACCTAATTTAAGCACTTCTAGCTACAGATGAATCATGTATTTCTCTCCCATCGGCTACGAAGGCAGAGTCATCAACACAAGGCAAGCTGAAGTTTGCTGTTACTGCCTAAGTCTGGGTCTACCCCTTCACACTGGAGCCTAGCGAGGTAACCGAGTGAGATGGTTATACCTTTTATGGGTTAAGCAACACACCTTAAAAAAACAGTAATACCTTAATTACTTAATAAAATCAACGAAATTCTTAGCAATGTACTGCACAATTTTATCACTGCAAGCAATGATGACCTCCAGTTTTATTACCGTTATTGGTGTTACTATTGATACGTGGTTGTATTGCTATAGAGGAATATTGCAAGTCACACGCAGAAGTGCCATTCGCTTCCCCTTCTACTTCCTTTTCCCTTCCCTGCTATTGCACATAGCAGTAAGGTTCAAGTTTACTCCTCCTGACAAACCCGTCCCTTCTTACCGCGTGGCTCGCAGTGAGGCTTTTGGACTGGAGAGCCCAGCGGCATGTCCCAGAGGTCCCCTCCCGCGTCCCACAGGTCAGCTCACCGCCTGTAGTCATCCCCACTCACAGCAACAACAAATGCCCCGTTCTTTGTTCTGCACACGATGTCATGCCGATTGCCTATTTTCTCCTCTCTTGAACTCACCCTTTTGCCAGCTCTGCACCTCCTTTTCCCCACTCAAACTCCTCCTAAATAAACAACCTGCCACTAGTTATTTTTTCCTCATCAGTCCCAGTGCTGTTATCTCCATACTCAAACTCCGTGACTACCTTGGCAATTTCGGTCTCACGTGGCGTTACTGCTCTAGGGAAGGTGGCTGTAAGGCCCCCAGAAACCACCTGTGCATCTTCAGCAGGAGCAGGACTGCGTCCTCACTGAGCAGCCAGGAGAGCAAGTAGCAGCGGTGGGTTTTGGAGTCACGGTCTATGGGCTGGGTACTTGCCGTGTACCACACGCACTGCCTTGTGCTTTCATGGACAGAAAGTGCTATTGAGAAAGACACCCACGAATGATAGTCAGAAGGAAATAAAAAATTATTAGACAGTTTAACATACCGACTGTTGTTCCTGCCTGCCACTGCCAGAGTTATTCTGCTCTGTGGACACAGCAAAAAAACCCCTATCAATCAGCATAGAAAACTGATGAAAAAAATGCAAAATATTTCTTATCACAGGTGGTTGCTTTAGATTATTTATCACAACAAGACTTCAGAGGGTCTCCTGGGGACCTACCATCCTCAGATACTCACAAACCAGTATTAATTCCAAACATTATTAAGACACATTTAAAGCCCTTATTAAATGCAATCAAGTCTGATTTAGAAAGACTTGGAAGGTAAACATAATTAAAATGGATGCACTGCGTGGAATATAAATTCTTTTTCATCCAGCATTTGAGAGTCATATTGTGAGAAAATTAATAACCTTAAGCGGTATTTTTCTGTGGCCCACTGAGAAAATAAAAGGTCTGGTTACCCTTTTAAAAAACTTTACAGATTCTTTTGAAGAGGGATCCTGAATCCTAAATATGATTTTACTAATGCGGTGCTTCCTCCCTGGCACGCTACAGCACATAGTGCACTTGAGCGGAAAGTTTTAGGATGACTTTAATTGAACAACAGTCACCAGAGAAGAAGAGAAGGAGAGATGGGAAAAACTGAAACTCACTGCATCGTCTGTCCACAGCTGCATGCAAACCATGCGCACACATAGGCCACATCGCAGGTTGCTGCAAAGCAAATATGGAAGATGCTTGTAAAGGCTTTCAGATGGCGAGAAGGAGGGGTGCAGAGCCAGGGCATGAGCAGAGGCTGTCGTCGTCGTCTCAGCCCGCAGTGCTACCAGCCACCCATCTCCCATAGCCTACAGGATCAGCTGGTAAATCATGTGTAGACCAGGGATTATGCCCCAGGATCCCTGAGATGACGAATTCCGATAATTTTGAAGGGGGCGAAGGACAGAGAGGGCTGGTGGGAAGGGAGTAGACCCAGCCAGAGCCACCCAGGGCACGACTCCCCTTCCCCAGCCTCGGCTTTTGAGGGGGTGGGATGACCTGAGCAGGGAGCAGGCATCAGCCAGAGGAGCTGGGCAAGCGGCGAGCGAGGAGCCGGGGACGGCTCTGCACGGCCCGCAGCTCCCTCCTCCCTCCCCGACCACCCGGGATGCCTTCTGGTTCTGCCTGGCGGAGAGCTGAGGAGAGAGCCGAATCAAACTGCAAAGCGGAGGTTTATCAAGGCCCATGAAAAGTAATAGGTGCTGGCAGCTCTTTGGCCATCAGCTGATTTCATGACCAGGCCTGAATAATGAGTTTCACAGTCAAGTTTTTCCTGAGTGATTGGTATTGTTGTTTTAGCATCCTTGTTTATAAAATAGGCGAGAGTTGGCAGATGGCAGTGAAGGCAAACAAATCTACTTCCAGAGGAAAACAAGTTAATTTCTTAGCTTTTTTATTTTTTGCAAAGTTATTTTCTTGAGAGCTGTTAGATACAAGGCAGTAATCCCTCCTTAATCCATCATAATGCCATTTGTTGAAAGTCCTGTGTTCACTGCTAATTGTGTTTCTGGAGCTAAACCTTGACACTTTCCATCAGCCTGATTTTCAAGGGAGCACAACAAGTGCAGGGTTAATCTTCCAAAGCCGGTTTAATGTCCTCTGCTGTGGCCACCCCTGCCCGAGCCGACCCGCATTCCCAGTCTGCAGGTTGTGTTCACAGAAAAGATAATTCCTTCCTAACTCCCCTGTTTACAGAGTTTCCCAAAAGTCTGAGGTGACTAATTTTACCAAAAAAAAAAGTTAAATCAGTAGTTGTAATGTCTGTGGGAAGGAAAAGGGTACTGAACATCAGCCAAAGTTGGCATCTTAAAATGTAGACAAAAAGCAGTACTTTACATTGTGTTCCTTCTTGAGAAAAAGCCTTTAAACTTAAAGATTCTATCAAAGGAAAGCATCAGGAAAAGTGAGTGAAAGAGTGCAGCTAAACCCACTTTTTCTGTGTATTTAACCAAGAACTTAGGACTTTGCAGTTGCAAATATTAACTTAACCTCCTCTTCATGAATCAAAAAATATAACATCCTCATGTGTAACCATTCGGCTACTTGTAAAATGTTCATTTTATATCTTAAAAGCTACTTTTTTGTAATACTCCTCCCAGTATCACATTGTCATCTGTTCCCATCATGCTGATGCAGGTGACGAGACGAACTCTCTCAGACTTTGCTCTATCTCCACCCTCAGTGCTCAGCGAGTGTGCCCAGGATCACTGCATCCAAGGTTCATTCTTTACATAATGCACTTTCTTTTACAGATGGGACATATGGAAACACTGAATACGCGCATCATAATGCGCATGATTTACCACACAGGTTTCTCAGAGATGTGTCTGTATTCTTCCACATTATTGTTTTCTCCTCTCTGTATTCATTTGCTCCTGTCTCGGCTACCCATCTTATGCTTACATTAGGGACTCAAGGCACAAAAAAAATAAGACAAGGAACAGATTTCCCATCAAACCTGTAAACAAAAGTTTGACTTGAAGTATTGGTATTAAAAGGAAGACATGAAGCTCTTTTGACAATCCCTTTCAGATTTTATTATATTATGGTCAGGTTTTTTTGACCATCTGCCTCAACCAGTTCCTAATGGTTTGTGAACTGCTTGGTGGGCATCCATTGCCGTTCCGTCCCCCAGCTAAGTATGCCAATGAGGAACGCTTCCACGGTACTGACATATAACATGTTGGGAGGATATATTTTGAACTAAGAAACAGACTGCCTCTGTGGTTATACCAAGTATGACCAGTTATACTAATGGTCCTACAGAGAAGGGCTATAATGACAGACAGAAAGACGCCTGACAAGCAATAAAGTACTGGGCTTTATCACTCCAGAATTATTCAAAGTACGCAGATGGATTTCATTGCTGGCTTCACAAAGTCATCTCACAGTTTTAGAATTTGGTCACATTCCAGAATACTGGGAAAGGGGTAACATAAATCAGTATTTTCAAAACAGAAGATCAATCCCCTTTCTCATTCTATGGAAAAATAGAATTTTTTATTACTCCCAGTTTTAGAGTAATGCTATTGGACAGCCACAGCATGCATCAGTCCCCAAATAAGAGACAGCTAGTTTAAAGTCTGTACAGGCTGGAGTACAATCTGCAGTCTGCATGCATTTGGGGTTTTTAAAGGAAAATGACTAGGAGCAAAAGGAATTTATCACATAAAATTTGCAGGTGCTGCTGGCTCAATGCATTATTCACTAGGGTGGTACGTGCTACTACAGTGTAGGTGTCATAGGACTTCACAGTGTGTTATCTCAGGCACAAAATTGTATCAGTGCATTTATACCAATTCTGACTAGAGCTGCTTCATTTGGAAGCAGTTCAAAAAAGGGCAATGAAGTTTGCACTGACCTGCATCTGCTCACACGCACTCAGTGTAGGACTTCAGAACAGGCTGAGCTGTCGCTGCCGTGGCTTCATTGCAAACTGTTTCTCAATGAAGTATTTTTTTCATTGCTCAAACATTGCTCAAAGTTGCATTGATTCTTTTTTGATATTTTTTTCACAAAAGCTGAATACAGAGCAGAGGTTATAGAGGATTTGACTGAAGTTTTCTTGTTTGTCGGAAATGTCATTTAGTCACATCTGGTCCTGGACTAGCAGAATAGCTGTGCAGTGAAGAGCCCTGACACTAATGTAGACTCTTTGAAAAAAAGCAGTAGCTACCAATGCTGCAGATATTGGGCAATGACTATGAATGTATTCATTATTTTTTACAAGCAGATAGCTGCCTGCCAGGTGGTTGAGTAAGAAATTGTGTCTCAGATTGGTCAGGCCTTGCATCAACATTTCACTGCCTTTTGGAGCTGTTTCAGTAGAAGTATCTCAGCATCACACTTCACGGTGGTGTTTTGTTGTAAGCGTGTTGAACTAAGGATATTTGCAGAGCTCTAGGCACAGGCAATGCCCTTTAGAGAAACTAGTATAGGTTTGGAAATTAGACGAGCTTTCTTGGAAATGGTCTTGCATGCCCTGATGTACTGTCTCAAGCAGAGTAGTTCACTAACAACCTTGGCAGGTTGCACGCCGATGGAGGAGGTGGAGAAAAAACTGATTGTGATGGTGGGTATGTTCCAGTTGAAGAAGGAGGTATGGCCCTATAGACCATCTCCAGAGACAGTGCTGAAGAAAGCAGAGCGTGAGGATTGGCAAAAGAAATTAGGGAAAAAAAAAAAAATCTCACCTAAAGAGATTCATCAGTGGTTGTCCTAGAAAATCTCTGTCCAGGGAGAAAGACTTTTAAGAAACCAAGAAAAGGAAGGGCATTCATCATGGCATTGCAACTTTTCCTGCTATTGAACAAATGCCTCTGTGTAGCATTTGTACTTTAAAAATAATATTCTGTAATATTAAAGATATAAATATGATAAATTCTATAAAGTTTTGCTAAAACATTGTGTCAAAGGCCTTTGTTTTACACCTTTGTGCTGTAGTTTCTCTCTATAGTATGGAGGCAGTGCTGTACACCAGAGGTTGCTTTCAACTGCTTCTGACTTACACAGCCGCAGCCCGTGTTCCCTGATATCTCGTCTCTCCTTTCTCTCTTGGTATCAGTCAAGAGTGCCAAACCTGTTGAGCGTGCCATTCAGATTTTGGTTTGCGGCAACAGAATTGCTTATTTTTACGTTTCTGTGCACACATCAGGTCCCGGGTGCCAGCTAAACTGAGGACCCACCCGTACCGAGGGCTGGGGGCTGGGACGGGCCCCCGGAGCAGACGCCACACGTGATGGCAGATGTGCTGGCCAGCAGTGTGCCTGGCCAGTCCGGGACAGTGGAGAGGCATCTCTCGCCTCTGCCCGCAGTAAGGCTGCCCACCCCCAGGAGCCATTGCTTCCCTTTCATCCACAAAACTTGGGTTTTGCTTTTGATTTGTTTGATTTTCATTATCCCTTCAGGAGGTGGGGTGAAGAGAAAGATGGTTTTATCAGAGTGTTAACTATGATTCAAGATTGTAGTTCAAATTAACTCTTTGATATGGTGTTCCAGAAAACTTACAAAGATTTAAATTAGAAACCCATCACATAGATTACCATGACTTTGATGTAGCTTCAAGATCACTATAAAAAGGACTGGAGTAATATTTTTGTACTTTAAAAGAAGAGATTACAAATGCAGCACTGTGAAATACAAGGAACAGGATGCACTCAGGTGCTGAGTTGGTACGTGTGCAACCCAACCTCACATTCAACTGGTACATGAAATTGTAAGCATGGTCAGTGCCTTAGCACAATAAACACCAGAGCAAGCTACAGTGATGGTTTTACTTCTCACACTTTGCTGCCCACAGACATCGCCCATGCACTGATATGATTATAGGCATCCTGACGGATCTTTCTTCTCTGTATTGCAAAAAAATTGTGACATCTGAAAAGATTCCAGTCTCAATGTGTTTAAAATACTTTTGGAACTTTTAAAATTAACAACTCAAGAAAATGTAACCCTGAGGATTTGGAAGATTTTATTATGACTAATCAACATTCAAACATTGTCTATCTCAGTTTTAATTTGTAGTATAAGAGATTTACATTTCACAATGAAACGGTACTTTAAACTGGAGAAGTGTTTTCTTATCACATATTTCTAACTCCTTGGAAGCAAACGTATTAAAAATGAAACCCAAGCCATGAAGCACGCTCCACTCGTGAAGGTGCACTCGATCCGCAGGACCCGACTACAACTCTTCTGAAGGAAAGCCCCACGGAGGTGAAAGCCTGGTCCTCCAGCTCAAGTGCTGTGCAAGGGGCAGCCTCTCCCACCACACTGCGCCGCGCCGCCTGCAAGCATGGGCAAAGTCCCACAGAAACCTGACCACCTCTCCTGAAACGGAGGGCTGCTTTCAGATCAGCCCTCCTACGAGTCTAAGCAAACGGGCTCATTTAGGAGCCCAATTTATTTGCATTCCCATTTTATAACAAAGCTGCTTACTCCACTTGTGGGAGGGTTTTTATGTTATTTTCGCTTGCTTGCTCCACAGCAGGTCAGTAGCTTGTGTCTTTGAAAGGCTCCAGGTGTTTGTGTCTCCAGTCGTCTGCTGTCAGGACTCGTCAGGAAGCTGTTTGCATGCATTTCGTGATGAAAGCTGATGACAGCCAGCTGCCAGGTAGCGTCCCCCAGCCAACAGACACGCATCTGCAGAGTACCAGCAGCAGTGACTGGTGGACATGCTTTCCAATCCCTGCGCTGCTCATCTCTGCCAACTCTTTATTACAGATTTGGTTCACGTGTTTGACCAAAATGTGGGCTTGGAGTAGTACTATCTCCTGCTACATGTTTTCCTGTAATGCCACTCTTAAAAAAAAAATCATATGCCCTTGATCATACTTGAAAGATTTTACTTCATTCTTCTTTTCACAAATTTATAAGTAACTACTGTAATTATAGGGAAATTCAAGCAATATGAAAACAGCACAGGAACTCTGATTTCAAAACGTGTTCAAGTTCTCAACCAGTGCAAGCAAGTTCACTTTTTCTGGCATTACACTAATTTATACTGTTCAAATACAGTATGAAGTCTCTGCGGCGTACTTTATTATCTCCTAAACATTGCCAAACTTGCTTGCTTTGTACATACAATTTAATAATGTTTGAAAAAAACCTAAGAAAGAACCAGGAAAACCTCCATGAAACTCTTGTGAAGTGTTCTGTTCTTCCCCAACATGTCTTCACATTCTCAAAATACAGCTGTCAAACCATCTTATTTCATATTTTACATGTGCTAGTCCATCTTCATCTCTTTATTACTTTTGTTGTTCCTGCTACTTTTCCCCCCGGAGCAGATTGCTAACCTGCCTGCAGCCCCTGAAACGCTCTGCCTTCAGCACAAGCAGACCCCTGCCCCACCGGCCCACCACCTCCCATGCTGGGACCAGCCACAGCCCCAGGGCCGGTGCTGGTGGGCACGGGGGCTGCTGGCCAGGGCAGGGGGAAGGACAGGCAGGAGGGCGAGGCGATCCCCTAACATTGGGATGGGGTGTAAGAGGCCAAGAACGGAGCCTTACCCAACACTCCTTGGGGAGGTTTTTCATCCCCTGCCCGGGCTCTGTTTTCAGTTGTATCACTGCTTTTTGGAGAAAGTCTCTGTTGAAAAAGAAAAAGAAAAAGAAAAAGAAAAAGAGAAAGAAAAAAGGGAAGAAGCAGCTGAGACAATTCTTGTCTTTGCTGTCTCTTGCAATTTAAGATACAGTACTCAAGAAGTGAAGCCAAGGCTGAACTTTTGTCATGGAAGCAATCCCCAATGACCAAACATTCTCTTTATAGAGAGAATAATCANAAAAGAGAAAGAAAAAAGGGAAGAAGCAGCTGAGACAATTCTTGTCTTTGCTGTCTCTTGCAATTTAAGATACAGTACTCAAGAAGTGAAGCCAAGGCTGAACTTTTGTCATGGAAGCAATCCCCAATGACCAAACATTCTCTTTATAGAGAGAATAATCAAGTTTTCTTACTGTAAGGACCGCAAAAACTAATTTCTGAGCCTTCTGTTGGGAAAAAAAAGCATTCCCTTATGCCGTTTTCCCAGCACCCACATGCATCCTTTGAAAAATAAGATGGAAATAAAATGAAGCAAAAAGCCTTTGTGGAGTAATGACCATGGCACCAAATTTTGCATTCTGAAAAGCAGAACACAAAAGCACGATGGCAAAAAGAGCTCAGATGCTGGTGAAACATCCTCTTTCAAGATTTTGGAAGGAAGAGCTTCAGCGTTTTTGTTTTCAAATTACTTTTTGTTTAGTTTAAAAATGTTGTATAATATAGTAGGCAGTAAATATGGCAACTCATAAAATATTTTTTGAGCAAGAAGGTATCTTTTTAGTGGCAAATCACATCTTTGTGGGATTTGTTACAATTTTATTCTCCAGGTTTTAGTATCGGTTGAAATGAAGGCAAATTGTAAATGTATGGATTATTTGGGTAGTAAAATTTTTAGTATTTATATTTCTAACAACCCCTATAGCTAGCCAGAGCTATATCCTTTACTGTGCTTATTTATTCTGTCAGGTTTTAAGCTTTTTTTATATTGTTCACTTGAGTGAATACATACATGTTACAAAAATAACATGAGGCAGAGGTTTTCTAGAAATTCCCTTGTCCAAGAAAGGAAACACTTCTCTCTTTCTACTGGTGCGGCGGGGGGGGGAACCTTCCCTTTTTGCACGATACATGCCAAGAAAAAGCTTCTATCATTTCTTTCAATTTTTCACACCTATTTCTAAGCAAAGGTGACTTCAGCTCTTTATTGCTTCTTTTATTTCAAGGAACACTTTCTGCAGACTTGCTCCTGGGTTCTTCTTTTACCCCCATTGATTTTCCATTATCTGGCTTGAACTGTTTCTTGTTACCTGAGGTCGGTGGTGAGTTTTGCTTAAAAATTTATATCACTATATAGCTTTGGTTTCCTTCTGGTTTATGTCCAGTTCCATCTGTGTTGTTGGAAGCGTTTCTTATTTGCCTTTTCTTTTTTCTCTATCTCTGTATTACCGTTGTTTTGTTTTCTTTGTCTTTCTTTGTCTTTCTGTCTTTCCATCTCTGACATTCCTTTTCCATCTTTTCTCTCTTTCTCTTTTTTTCCCTTCCACTTCCTCGCTTCCAACTTTTAAAGGGGAAGACATGCTCTTTCCCCCCCAAAGGAAGCCTGCTCCTGTCTGCACAGACCAGCGCCCTCCGCTCCCGCCGTGCACCAGCCCATCAGGATCCTGGTGCGGGTGCTGCGGTGAGCTGGGCAGGGAGCTGGATCTGGGAGGCGGTGGGAGGCTCTGCTGTAATTAAATTGGGGCTAAAACCTGACCTCGCTTACCTTACAAAATCAACAGAATTGTTTTGGTGTTATTTTGTTATAAGTATTTGTTTTTCAAACTTTCTGTTTATCCTTTTTGTATCTACTTCACATACTTAGGCTTGTGATCCCTTGGAAAGCTTAATAGCATATATGAATCACCTTGTTTTCAGGAGGTCCCAGAATAGCATTTGTAGCAATTAAACTTGGATTGAACCTGACTCCTTTCTTTTGCCTATGGCAAGCTAAGCCACAGATGCCGAAGAAATTTGCATTAACGAGTTATTTTCTTGTGAGGAACAAAATATAACCTTTTTTGGTTGTTGCTATGCACATGTATGTTTTGAGAAAGCAACAGCTTACATGGCTTAATTGTACCAAAATAATACAGTGGGGCGGGGCACACACCAATTAACTTTATTTAATGCCAGTTATCAATTAGCAGTGGAAGGGCTGGTGCTGCACATAGGCTTCTGCGCTGTGAGATGCCTCTGGCCGCAGCTCTGCAGGACAGAGATGCTCTTGGCCGCCCGGCCGCTCAGCTCCACGGCCGGCTGCCAGCACCGCAGCAGCTATGGCCATTGCCGAGCAGGGTCCGGGCTGCCGCTGAGAAAATAAAAATGCATTTGTAGGTGTTCACAGAGTGTAACAAAATGTGGCGCTGATTCTGAACACAAAGATCCTGTTAGCAAGCTAATTAGCTGCTGTGAATATTCCAAATGAAAAAAAAAATTATACTCTTACAGTCATGCTCATTTTATTTCACAATAAGGAAGCATTTTTGAAATGCAATTACATTTTAGTGTGTTAAGGATATAAACACACAAAGTGAAAATTCTCAAGCAACAGGTTTCACCTATTCCTACAGGTAGAGCAGCTTGCACGTGCGTGCGAGTGCTGCAAGTACGAGCTCACGAGTGATTTCCATTGCCAGGGCCATAATACTGCAGGTGTAATGAAATGCAAAAAAAATAGACACAGATGAGACTGATGAAAGATTTTCCATATGCTTTGGGATAAGCCTGCATTTCCTCCATATTTCTCTTCACATTTTCTTCCCAGATAAACAGTTCTTGTGGCCAATTGTTCCCAATCACAAGTTGTCTGTATTTGGTGAATATTAATGCCCTGCCATTAGTCCTTATAGTGTCTTTTCCTGTAAGTATCAAACCTTCTTAGTACTGGATATTTTTACTAATGAAAGTGAAGACATTATTATTGTCATTTCTGTGTTTGAAAAAAGAAAAATAAACAGAAAGAAATATTTAAGTAAGGTAGTTCATCAACCAGACAGGATTCTTCTGTATTCGTTTTCCTCTCATTAGATTTTCATCAGCCTTCAAAAGCACAGGCACAACATTGCTCCTCCTCAGTGATCTCCCTATACACACAATATTAAAGCTGACCTTTTTATATCTGAGTTTCCCAGCTTCGCTGTCGCTGTGTTCAGGACCCAAACCTCTATTCTGCACACACCATTTGCATTCCTGATCCCTGACTCTAGGAGTTTCTGTGTGGCTGCATTACAATGAAACAAGGTGACAATATGTCCTGTAATGAGGATTTATTGCCCCATCCTACATCCAATAATATACCCCATGGTCAGGTTATAAGTGATTTTAAAGTAACCACAAATTTTTGATAAGCAATGAATCTTCATCTGTCATAACAGGTTCTACAGGGTAAGGTCTCTCATGTAAGACCTAGATGATATCCACTGACTTTATTTCTTGGGTCTTATGACTACCAGTTCTACTGAAAATAGTGAAGATATCTTTAACATGAAGTACCATCCACTCCTTCCGTCTTCTGTACATGATATCCTCTTCAATCACTTTCTGCATAATTCATAACTGGAGGCCTTTATATTCTAGCATATGCCTCAAGGTTTTAGTAAAGCCAGTTTTCAAATTATTTCTTCTTTGTGGTTTCTTCAGAAAAAGTTGCCAGTCTTGCTTCCTAATTAGACACCTGGCTTGATACAATGGCAGCCAAAAAAATGTAGTCTTACTTTTTTGCCACACCTCCATCTTTCATTTTTTTGGGCCACAAATGAACATATAGCATCTCTGCTCTTTTCACAGCTGATCAGCTTTATTTAACATTAATGTATTCCTGCCTTCTCCCACCAGCAGGTTCATGGCCATGCCAGTCTACAAGGTGTTCTACAGTTACCTGTAAAATTCAGCCTTCTGGCAGAATATGATACAATGGTCGCCAAGTTGAGCTTTAGAATCATAGAATCATAGAATCATTTAGGTTGGAAAAGGCCCTTAAGATCATCCAGTCCAACCATCAACCATGCCCACTAAACCATGTCCTGAAGTGCCCTGTCTACGTGCTTTTTGAATACCTCCAAGGATGGTGACTCCACCACTTCCCTGGGCAGCCTGTTCCGATGCCTGACAACCCTTTCAGTAAAGAAATTTTTCCTAATATTCAATCTAAACCTACCCTGCCGCAACTTGAGGCCATTTCCTCTTGTCCTATCACCAGCCACCTGACAGAAGAGACAGAAGAGACAGAAGTTAACTTTCAGGTTAACTGCAGACCACCTAACGACACCATCCAGTATTTCTCTCCTTTGTGTCCTTTCATAACCTCACCCAGTTGTACAGCTGCATCTTACTTTTCTCTCTTCTGCCTTCATGCATGTTCCCACTGAATACGTTACCCATTCTGCTGAGCAAGGAGCATCTTCAGGCCACTGAAGAAGTTCCCTGGTGTCTGTGTGCTTCCTGACACAAGGCAACTTGTCAAATGTCTCCCCTGTATCATCCTGTTTTGTGAAGACCCTTTGGGGCATGGTTCCTTGATGGAGCCTCCGCAGCCAACGGGGTTGAGAAAAGCATCTTCCACTGACAGACCTCACCACAGGTCAGGTGTTCAGCTCTTCTGCTGGGCCTCTCCCAACAAATGATGGTTTTATTTGAGACATAGGGAACATGAGACACTGATGCAAGCATAAGTTACCAACGCAATGTCTGTGGAAACACCAGGAACACAGATACTTTGTTGGAAATGGAAAACCCTCATCATAGTCATTGCATTCAGCAAAGCCTTTTTGACTCACTTGGGGAATATTACTTCTTAATTTTAAAACCACAAGGTCTGAATTTTAATCTATGAAAAATGTTAATTGTGTAGATATAATGCTTGCAGTTGAGCCAATGTTGGTTACTTGAACTGCAGATTTTTATTATTTGTTAGTGATATATGGAGCCTGGTTTTGAAACAGGAATTAATAGAATATCAGGACTCCTTTTCTACTTCCCCCCATTCCTTCCNGGCTTTAATGGATTATTTGAAGTCTGCTGGAAAGGGTGAATAATTACAGCCCTCTTGGAGTTCCCAGCAAGTTGTGCAACAGTGGGACTGGCGTGACAAGGGTGTAATTTCTCTTCCTTTCTGGCCAAAGACAATCATGTACTCCAAAATTTAGACCATCATTATGTCTGGGAATATCCCATCTTCTGTTCAGCATGCAGCAAGTTCAGGGAAGTCATACTAAAGAACCATATTATTTGTCTTTTTCACTTATTAATTTCAGACAAAATAAGAAGCACGATGTCAGGTAATACAGACAGGGAGAACCTTAAGAACTACCAAACCTCAGACCACACATATTTTTGCACATCATTTTTTCCCTTCTTTCTTTGTGTGAAATGACTGACAGCCATATGGTACAGCCAGAAGAAGGAGGCCCATGGCAGTGCCCACTGTACCAAAGCAAAAAATGCTCACCATGTTGGTGTGGCTGACTCTGTGCACCCCTCTCTGTACTTACCCACACAGCCTTCTGCCTCACCGGCTTTACTTAGCCTGCTGACTTCAGTACATTTTAAATGGTGTATGAAATTAGATACTACTAACCACCCAGTGGACATTCCCGTCAGTGTCTTTTTCTAGGAGATTGAACTGAAGAGAGAGAGGCTGAAATAAAATCCCTCAGCATAGAAGAACCTGTGCAGCCTCGGCAAACTCCTTTTGGGGGTGTGTACAACTCTTTTAAACAATGATGAAGTATATACACCATTACCAAGACCAACATCCAATGTGTTCATGGAGATGGGCTTTTCTCAGCTTTAAATAGCAAAGTAATGGAACTACGTACACTGTACTCTGTGTTTTTATACTGCCTGTTCTCTGTACTGAGCTCTGAATGCCATTATGTGATTTCTTGGGTTGTCAGCCTTTCCAGCTGGAATTTTACCTTCAACTTGTTTGAAACGTCAAGGAGTTGATGACAAAATGCTGTAGAGTCATTCACCTATGAGTGGTATAAGGGCTTGCCTCACAAAGGGGCCTGAAAGCTCTGCCAAACTCTGTTCCTGATTATTTTAGGGAACCATGATTTAAAACATCAGAGAAAAAGGAGAGAACATGAGATTTTAAGAAAAAAACAAACATGCGAGATGGTGGATCCTCATGGACACAATTAAGACCCCATTCTAAACAAAACTCAAGAGCAGTTTTGCTGTTGAACAGGAAATTGAGGCATGAAATAGCAAACAGGCTTCTTTACTGATCTTATCAAGCTGTGCATTTTTTTACCCGGGTGATCTAAGGTCAAGAGTAATCATTTGAGAATCAGTGGCATAACTATCAGCTTCTGCCAGCACCTACTGCCAAAGATGTCAGGTGTAAATGAGAACATCTTGCCTCTGCAAGTCTGAGCTCAGAAGGGGCACTGGGCAAGACTGTGAGACCTCCAACCCCTGAGAAAGAGAAGGGGCACTGGAGGGCTGGCTTTGAAACTTAAATACAGGGTCAGTGTGTGGATTCAGCTGAGGAAAGCTGAAGAAAACCAGGTTCCCATGAGGACTCAAGCACAGATCCTGGTGAGGTCAAGGCTAGAGCTAGAAGACAACTCCATGATGCAGCTATTTACAGACCTGGCTGTTTGCAGTGCAAGCTGCAAATTAAAGAGTTCCTTCAAATAAAAATAGCCGGGCTTGCTCTGATGTCAGCACTGGGCATCTTCTAGTAGAACACTTTGAGTTATGCTTATGTTTCGTGACACTAATAGTTCTGCTCATTCTGAGATACTCTACCCATTAGGTGCTGGGTGGACTTCTTCGAGAGCAATTTAAGTCCTTAAGATCTACTTTGCCTGAGTCAACAGAGAGCTTTGACCCAAGCAATGCCTGTGTCATAGGTGTGTGTTAGCAACAGCTAATGAGGTAGGATCAGCTAAAACAAAGTACGCTGTGTGTTTGGTCACAGTTATTCAAGTCTGAAGAAAAAATCAATGCTGGGCTGAAATATCAGCTGTCAGGCTCTGTAAGCACGGAGGCTGCAGAGGGCTGGACAGAAAAGAGACAGATGGGGTGGTGTCAATGTGGTTCCTGAACCTCCTCCAGCACCTCTTGCAGAAGAGGTAGTTTGTTGCATGGAGTAAAAAAATGGTGAAATCCATTGACTTTTTTTGTTACATGCCTCCTTAAAACAACACACTGTAGAAGTACAACTGCAACATTCGTCAAATAAGTTCTTGTCAAATGAATTAATGGAAGTCGCTAGACTATTCCTCCTCAACATGCCAAGTGCTTTATAGTCCTCTAAATACTTATGGAAGAAAACCTTTGTTTAGTGTCAAACTGAGCTGTCCCCTGCACATGTTTATTTTCCTCCAGTAAGAGTAGAAAAATAAAATAACAAAGGGGCCACATACATTACTAGGCTTACAAGTCTCCAGGACCCTGTGAGAGCTGAAAAAGCTTTTCACTTTTCCTGCGAAGATGTATGAGTGATTCATTGACCTAATTTTTAATTTGTCCTTTGGCTCATTTAGGAATTTGGAGGGAGAGGAGCCAGAGGTAATTGGCATTTGTAGGTACATTTATTCTACAAAAATACTAAATACAATATTTACACAAAATACAATAGAACATGATGCAAAGCATATGTATGTGATATGTGCGACTATGAAGTTCAAATTCACCTAGGGACAGGTATATCTATCCATAAATATCTTGATTGGAGAATCCTTGCATATAAGTTAGAACTACATTAATATCACATATTTGCATAGATAGGTGGAAACTTTCACCAACTCTTGGTGTAGCTGCAGGTGTATTTAACCCTGTGGTGGGTTGACCCTGTCTGGATGCCAGGTGCCCAGCAAAGCCACCTTATCACTCCCCTCATCAGCTGGACAGGGGACAGAAAATACAATGAAAGGCTCGTGGGTCAAGATAAGGACAGGGAGAGATCACTTGCCAATTACCATCATGGGCAAAATAGACTCGACTTAGGGAAATTAGTTTAATTTATTACCAATCAAATCAGAGTAGGGTAATGAGAAATAAAACCAAATCTTAAAACACCTTCCCCCCACCCCTCCCTCCTTCCCAGCTCAACTCCACTCCCAGTTTTCTCCATGTCCTCCCCCCAAGCAGCACAGGGGGACGGGGGATTGGGGTTGCAGTCAGTTCATCACACATTGTCTCTGCTGTTCATTCCTCCTCAGGAGAAGGACTCCACACTCTTCTCCTGTTCCAGCGTGGGGTCCCTCCCACGGGAGACAGTCCTTCACCAACTTCTCCAACATGGGTTCTTCCCACGGGAGACAGTTTTTCATGAACTGCTTCAGCGTGGGTCCCTTCCATGGGCTGCAGTCCTTCAGACACAGACTGCTCCAGTGTGGGTCCCCCACAGGGTCACAACTCCTGCCAGAAAACCTGCTCCAGCGTGGGCTCCTCTCTCCACGGATCCGCAGGTCCTGCCAGGAGCCTGCTCCAGCACGGGCTTCCCACGGGGTCACAGCCTCCTTCGGGCACCCACCTGCTCCAGCGTGGGGTCCTCCCCGGGCTGCAGGTGGATATCTGCTCCACCGTGGACCTCCCTGGGCTGCAGGGGGACAGCCTGCCTCACCATGGTCTTCCCCAGGGGCTGCAGGGGAATCTCTGCTCCGGCGCCTGGAGCACCTCCTCCCCCTCCTTCTGCACTGACCTGGGGGTCTGCAGGGTTGTCTCTCTCACGTGTTCTCACTCCTCTCTCTGGCTGCAGTTTCTGTTGCACAGGATTTTTTTCCTCCTCTTAAATCTGTTCTCCCAGAGGCACTACCACTGTTACTGATGGGCTCGGCCTTGGCCAGAGGTGGGTCTGTCTTGGAGCCAGCTGGCATTGGTTGTCAGACATGGGGGGAAGCTTCTAGCAGCTTTCACAGAAGCCACCCTGCTACCAAAACCTTGCCATGCAAGCCCAATACAAACCCAGACAGTATCACGTGGCCAGCTAGTACGCTGTAGGTTCTCCTGCTCGGAGGTAGCAAAGCATCACTACTTTCCTGGACACCAGCCTTCCCCACCAGTTCTGAGTCCTGACCACCGCAATGGTCCTTCACGCTTTGGAGTGGAGGTCCAGTCAAAGCCCTCTCTAGATCCTGGCTGCACCATTGGTATGTGGACAACAGGGGAGGGTCTGACCCATGCCAGTCTCAGCTTTGCCTGAAGTCCATGCCAGGTCATCCATCCCAGTGCACAATCACCACTTGCTGGGCCATAACTGTGCCTCTTGGAGGTGAGAGGACAGATGTCTCTTGTCCCTCTTGGATGCTCTCATCACTGGGATGGCTTCCTCTGAAGTCTATAAAAGACATATACTGATCTTATGATTTTCCCCTCCTTTTACAACTTTTTCCCCCCACAGGCTCCAGTGCTTACTCTGCAGACAGGGAAACTGTACTGAGAAGAGATTACAGACAGAGGAGAGGGAATGTATGTGCTTGGAGGTGAGACAAGGCAGAAAAAAAAGCAAAGAAGAGCTGCTTCAGAGAAAAGTGCAATGTACTCGTAAGTAAGGTCAGCTGTGGTCTTTTCACCACACTTTTGGTTTCACTCAAGATGTTTTTGCTAGTGGCTATCTCAACACCTGATAGATAAGAATGCCGTTCTTCAGAAATCTTTATCAGTAACAATAGAAGGTCTGGTTTGCCCTAAAATCATACTGGTTTCTTGGCCTGAACAATTTAATGTAGCAGGAAGTTCCCCCAGCAAACTGCAGACTGTGCAAAATGTAATTTGAATTTCATGGATTGTCTTTTGGCTTCTGACATCCTTTCAAACCCTACATGGTTCAAATGTTTCTATCATATTCCCCTTCTCCTTGTCTCCTCTTTTAAAACCACATGGCTTCTCAGTCTTTGCTCATAGGAAAAATGTTTTGTCATTGCTTCTTGTTTTCCTTTTTTGCTATTGTTTTGGGGGCTCTACCTTATTGTCATGAGCCATCTTCAGGTTCTGCCAAGTTCTCATGTGTCCTTCAAGACCTGAAGACATGAAGTGCAGAAGCAGCCAGGAGCAGCACACGGGGCTTGCATTTACATTAGCTGGTTGTAGGATGGAAGGCAAGTTTGCGTGCAAGGACAAGGGCTGAATGATTTGGTGGGGTAAGAAAGACCAGTCATCAGGCTGGTGGAGGCATCGGCGTGTTGTCAAGAATATCCTGGTAGAGGAATGAGATTTTGAGGAAAAAAGAAAATAAGGCTATTTGACCTACTTTAGTACAGAAGGTACTCTGTGTGTGCTTTCAAAACATGGGGAGAGAAGCCTGTGCATCCAGTTTTAGTAAATGGGGATCACACAGCTAGATCACTGCCCTCCTGGGGATTTACCTTGTTAGTTCTGTTAATGCATAAACCAGAAGCACTCAGACTACCTTGCAGTGTCGGTAAACAGCACAGTGAACCATCTATTCCATCTCGCATGCAAAGCATTAGGTTACGTAATTGATGTTATGCATATCTATTACTTCCTACATGAAGTCTCCATGGGGGGGGGATTTGTAAGCCATGTTAGACTGGTAGTCACTGCGTTCAAGTGATAATCACTGACTATGCTACTTTTTATGCAGTAAAGGCTGTACTGGGGAGGAAAGATACTGCAAGTACTCTTTGATTTTTAAATAAATAGAAGCTGGTGGAGACCCTCTGCAATAGATTTACACAAACACACACCCCAGAATGGAGCAGGACTGGACACTGAGCATTACTGCTCAGTTTGTAACCTTCCTGGCCACTTTTATAAATGCTTACAATTCTGTATTAAAAAATAGCAGGCACACACAGTTCCCGTGCAGCCTTTGTGAAACACTCATATGAGGATCAGCAGTCATGCTGACACCGCAGCTCGCAGGTGAGCGGCTTTTTGGGGAATACTTTGATTCAGTGGCCTTTTTCATGGCTGCATCTGACAGCTGGCTTATGTCCTTCTCCCAGGGAGTGACGATCCCCACATGCCTGTCCTTCCCGAGGGTCTCCAGTTTATGCCAGATGCTACAGCTATCGATTTTAAGTGCCGGCCCCTGTATTTTGTACAGGTGGATGTCACCCGGCACCTGTTACTGCTGTTCTCAAGTCACCATTGCGCCTTAATAATATTCTAATATATTCTAACTTTTTATTGGCAATAGCTTCATAGCTTTACGTCATCAGCAAGTTTAATTTAATGACTTTTACTGCCAGAATCACTCATGAAAATACTGTGATGTTTTCAAAGACTTACTATGGCGAAACTCCACTCCTGACGCCCATTATTTTCCATGGAATGCAACCTGCTGTTATCTCCTCCTTATCTTGTTCCAGACTCACCAAGGCTCAGTTTCCTCCAACGTGACTAGACATATGCTTTCTTGAAGTGCATGGACTTTTGCTTAGCAAATTAGTTGTTCTGTCAAAGAAGTCAGGTGCAGGATCTATCTTTTCTAAAATTTTGCTGTATTTTCTTCCAGCCAGCCTTGGTTTTTAATTCTTCCTTCAATACTATTTTATTGGCTTGCAGACAGTTGAAAACAGATGAACAAATTGACTGTTGTATTCTTTCTTCTGAAGGCAGTACAAGAGTTTCATAATTGTATAATCTCAGTTGATTCCAGGCCAAACCTAAGAAACCTGCCACAAAGTGGTGGGAAGCTGCCTCAGGTCGCGCACAACAGGGAGAAAGGCTGAAATCCCCATCCTGCAGGACCCCCGCTTCCTGTGGGGCCTCTTTTATCCCACGTAGTTTGCCTCATGACTAAAGTGGCTCCTGACTCAAGTCAGTAGACTCAGGCTGCATGTCTTCTTCACCTTCTCTTTTCTGCACTTTCCATTTTTCCTTTCCTTTCCTGGAGTCATCATCCCTGGAGGTATTCAAAGAGCACGTAGAGAAGGCACTTCATGATATGGTTTAGTGGGCATGGTTGACAGTTAGACTCAATAATCTTAAAGGTCTTTTCCAACCTAAATGATTCTATGATACTATATTCTATTATTTTTCCTATTTTAGATCCTTTTACAGTTCATTTGTTTTTCTGAATTAAAAAGGAAGCTATGAAGACACCTTCTTTATCAGGCCGGGTTTGCTGGGGGACACCGTGTCCCGTGTCCAGGAGCTGGCTGCCCTCTGCTCAGTAGGGACAGGCGGCCAAAGGCACGCTTGGGCTCTGCTCGCCTTGTCAAAACAGCACCACGGTGTTACACTCTGAACCACGCATTACAGGTTGGGGTTATTTTCCAAAGTCGCCACGAAAGCAGAAACTTTGGGTTTTGAAGGATGCCATCAGCTTCCACAGGCTCCAAGGAGAGGAGGAGTCGCTGCGCTTGCAGTTGGTCCAGAAGCAGCTGCAGTGACCTGCAGAGCTGATGATTGCCAACAGCCCCGGGCACCGGCGGGCTGGAGGGGAGGAATCCTGGGAACGCTGGTCCTGCACATGTGCTCGAAGCCACAGCAGCAAACCTGTGCCTGGGAGGACTCCTTCCTTAGGCAGTCAGCTCTTGTGCCCCATGAAATCACTGCTGCTTTTGCTCAGGAACAGACTCAAGTCAGCACTTTCTCCCCCATGCTGCACGGTAATTTTCCTGATCCTGCCTATATTTAACTTTTCCCCTTGGACTGAAATGTTGTTAGAAAAAATTTCTGTTCAGCTGCAAAAAAGGAACAATGCCTGGCTTGGAGCCTGTGCTCAGCAGTGAAGAGTCTGCAATTACAGTACAAAAAAAGGAAAAAGCCCCAAAACACCAGGAAAAAAAACAAAGCAAAAATCTTGTTCCAATTTCTCTGAGGTTCTTCCTTGTAGTTATTTTTCTCACAAGGATAAGCAATATAACAGGGAAAGAGACCTCAGAATAGAGAGCAATAAAATATAAAATAAAAATCCTGAAGTCTATTTTGCCTGCCAGAATATCTACTGTTACAACATGATTGCAGAGAGGCAGCAGTGCCCACGGTGCATAAAAGTGCTTTGAAGGAGACTGACTCTCATTTGGAGTTGGGTTTTAAAATTGCCTATCACTCTCCCGCTCCCTCCTGCCAGGCTGGCTGCGTGCGAAAGCCTGAGTGATGCACCCCGGGCTTTCCCTGGGGTGGGAACAAGCGCTGGAAATTGCTGGATGTTACCGCTGTCCTGTGTTGGGCAGGCTCCGAGCTCCCCACCGGCTCCTGTGCCGAGATGGGCTCGGGGCTGCCTGGGAAGCAAAGCTCCCGTAACAGCCTAGCCGGTGGCATGGCACCCACAGCCCGGCCTGCGATAACGCCCGCTCTGTCTGTGCAGACCGTTGCACATAACCCATCCTCTACGCAGGTACATCCTTGAGCAAAGGCTACAGCTTCTGGGGGAAACGCAAGTAACAGCAGCCCAGTGCAGTGCTCACGCTGGAACGCTCAGCATGGACAGCATGCTGGCGCACTGGAGTATATACTTCATTTCTCCCACTTTTGGGCTGTCTTATAGACTTCTCTAGGATTTTGGGGTAGACATCGCCAGTCATCTTGGGAAAGGCAGCATGCTGCATTCTTTGCCTGTTATTGCCACCGAGAAATAATCGCTTTTGCTAGACGAGCCGTGGGCTAATATTGCAGCCAGGGGAACTGCAGGAAATGAGTTTTCATCAGATATAAACGCGTAAGTAGAAAACAGGCCACGATTTTTGCATGACTCAGGATGATAGCCTTATGCTTATGGAATCACAGGGAATAGTGTAGGAGGGACTTTGCACGTAAACTCATCTACGTCCTGATTCCAGGGCATGATCAGCTGTACCTAAAATATTCCCATGGATTTGCTTCTGCTTCCAATAGACATCTCTAGTCATATGTTTAGGCACAAAGTCTGCAAAACACCAGGGCAGACAG
The DNA here is from genome assembly GCA_013401275.1 of Pandion haliaetus. Taxonomy (NCBI): domain Eukaryota; kingdom Metazoa; phylum Chordata; class Aves; order Accipitriformes; family Pandionidae; genus Pandion; species Pandion haliaetus. The sequence goes on along the minus strand of VYZV01003296.1, from coordinate 262,243 downwards.
TTAATCCCTGAAGAATTTGAGCTGCCATTTCCTGAGCAGCTTTTGCTCCCCTCAAGCAGCACACCACACCAGCGTGTCCCTCACAAAATCCCTCTTCTTCCACCAGTTTCTTGGGAGGTTTCCAGAACCGTCCTGACTGACCCTGCCACCAGAGGCTGATGTGGTGGCATTCCATGAGCATCCCAGGCACAGACATGGCCGGGGCTGACATCAGCCTCGCAGCCCAAGGGTCCACGCCACAGGTCCTCCTTGACAGCCCGTGTCACACAGGCACCTGCATCGACCACCCCTGCACTCCTACCCATCAGTGACAAGTTCCCTTTCTCCAGGTTTTCACAGGAAAAGCAAGCCCACATACTGGCCTGGAGGACTGGGGTACACAATCATCTGGGAAAGCAGGACCTAATTTCTCTGTTGCAGGCACTGGCTGACTCCTCTGGCTCACCAGTGGCTATAGGTCTTTGCTAAGCTCGCAATCCCATTTTTTTTCTTCCATTTTGAATTTCTCATCGACCTCTCTCTTTCTGTTGTTTTAGACCAAATCCTTATACAGTCATGAAACTGGTCAATGTTGCACAGGTTTTTGGTCTCTGTCTCCTGTCTTTTAAAATCTGGTTGAATTGATTATTTAAGTTTTGTAAACTTAGATATAGAGCCCATGAAATGTTGACATGTGTGGGAAGAAGAAGATGTTCAATAAGAGCAAAGCTAGGACGCAGGCAGCCAGCGCACCTTCCCTTCAGAGGGGAGCAAGCATGGGGCTCTTCGCTTGATCCGCTTTAGCTGCAAAACCTTCAAGTCTGATTAAAAAAAAAAAAAAAAAGGGGAAACTAAATAGAATCAAGTAAGTTGATTCCCAGCTGGCTTGAACATGCAAGCGCAGCAGCTTGTCAGAAACATATTAATCCTAGCTGAAGGAGTGGAGACTTGAAGCCTGATCCAGTATCCTAGCACAGGGTCATGGCCAGATGAACTCCTGACATTTTTACCTCCTGTAAATCTGAGTCAATGGCAACGAGGCCAGAGTGTGCAGAAGAGAAAGGAAAGCATTTTAATGATGTGCTTTTATTTAGCAAGGCATTGCACTAGTTAGAGCAGAAATTCTGCAACAGAATGAGTATGTATTTTAATTACTAAAAATGACATAAATAATTAAGATACAAATGCTTTTAGGTACCATTACACTAAGGATCCAACGCAAACCAGAAGTGGGAGAGATGGTGAAACAAACCTGGATTATTCAGTACCAAGCTCTGCTCAGCCACAAGAACACAACTGGACAGATCTGAAAAAAACAAAAGTGCATTGGCTTCTGCCATGCACGAGAGATGGCACAGTCCTTTCTCCTGCGCTGGCCGAGTCCTTGGCACTGCTTGAGGTCAGAAGGCTAGCAGCAGCGGCACAGACAGGTATTTATCAGGAGCGTTGGCCAGCCCGCTCCACTCGGGAGCCCGACGACTGCCGGGGCTGTGCGGCCGGCTCCTGCGGGTCCATCTCCCATCTCCGTCGCCTGCCCCGGGGCTCCCCGCGTCCCCTGCGGGTCCATCACAGCGCTGGGCTGGGCTGTTGAACCTCAGTTGCCAGTGCCACCGCTCATGGCAGAGGAGGCCAGAGCAGCTGGTCCCACGGGTCCCGTCGGCCTCAGGGCCATTGCACCCCGGAGGGAGCTGCAGGGGCACCCACCTGAGCACGCAGGTGTGGGGCCTGCCGATCCGTCACCGCCGCTGAATCCCTTTCCCCACGTTCCTTCAGCAACGGTAATGAAAAGTCTTCAACCGCCGAGCCCTTGGTTCTTCTCCTCCCCCCCGAGCCGCCGGCCCCTCCTGGTCTTCCGCAGGGGCACGGCGTGTGCCGGGGGCAGGCCTGCTGCAGGGTCTCCCAGCAGCGCGCAGCCCTCCGCCCCGGCTACTGGGAACCTCGTCCGGTTTGGGTTTTGGGGGGGTGGGTGGTTTCTTTTTCTGTCTGCACTGCTTTTCTGCATAAAGCTAAGTTGGCATCCCCCTACAACTGGTATTTTAGTTCTGTTATTAATTATAAGTACTAGCTCAAATCACGCTCATTAGCTGAATGAGCAATAATGCACGTTAAGCTTCTATCCGTTGATAATATTCTCCAATGGATTGAGTATGTGTCATTTGACACTGATAAACTAGGCAATATTATGAGCTGAATGTCTTAAATGCTACACAGATGGGGAATATATTAATTTAAGAAAATGTTATTAAGTGTTTAAGGAGTGTAATTATGAGCAGCCTTCTCATTTGACACCTGTGTGCAGTCTTTCCTTATGAGATAAAGACAGAGCAATGAGAACTGGAAACCAGCCTTCAAACCTCTCAATTCGATTTTCTTTTTAACTTCCTGCCAAATTAATTATTTTCAAGACACAACCGGTATTGTAAAGAAATTTTCACTGAAAACAATACCGCTGTGCAGCCCAGAGAAATCTTCATTTTAATACTACATTTATTTGGCAATACAAGGCACTTTCTGAGAAAAACTCCAACTTTGCAGCACGTAATGTGGACAAGCCGCCCAGGAGCCGGCAAAGCGCCTCACAGCACAGACGGTCACCAGCCTGGGGGTTGCGATCAGGCACCTGGGGGGGACCCCGAGAGCCACTGGTCAGTACTGCCACCTTGCAGAATTGGCAGGAATTTTTTAGGGGGTTGCGGAGAGGGGGGGAAATTAACCTTATGACCTTGTAGACATGTCAAAGTTAGTTGTCCAATTCCAAATTCCTCACATGGACTCATGCTGTGCTCGATGGAGCAACCCAGGCATTCCCTGGGGGTGTTATCACAGTGGCAAATAAGTGTTGAAAGCAACTGGGATGAATCTGTCTTGGTGACTAGAGACGGAGCCTAGACGATCAGTTTTGACTTAGGCAACTAACTTCACAATGTCTAAAGGTAGATGATAAGAGTAATGCCCAGGGCATCTCCCACACCTCTCCTGAAGGAAGCAGCTGCCATGCGACGTCCCAGCTCCTCCTGGATCTCCCACAACATCCTGCTGAGCTGGCCTGGGGAGGAACTGGAAGACCTCGCTGCAGATACTCAGTAGACCTCTGTAAAAATTAATTAAGTAGGATGCCTGAAGCACTGCCCCATCCCCCGAGCCCCAAAACAATCTTTGGCATTGTTAAACACACTGTGGCTGCCTGGCATGAGAGGTACCAAACATAGGCAACATGCAAAAGCAGATCCTGAGGAGACTTTGTGTGGCTGCACGTGGAAACTGCCTGGAGCTGCTGTTATTCAGCACAATGAATGCACAGCAGAGCATCAGAAAACTGGGGATGGGGTGGAAGAACACTGAACTGCAACCTACATTTCATGGAGGGCTGCTTCTGCAGAAATGCTGAGCTTACACTGCCGGTATGTCAAAGTCTGTTGATTTAAAATATATTTCTATCAACTACTACTCACCAGGTAGCCCTGTTGGGTTCCTAAGTAGTTTGAGAGAAGATTCATGTTGAGAGGGAAGTCTTCTGTAAATAGAAAAAGCATTTTCCGGAAAGGTGGTAACTGGCAGCCAGGACATATTCCCCTGAAATTCTGCTGCACAAATCACTGTAGAAACATCATCAGGAATAAAATATGAACCTGTGCAGGGATAAAAATCAGATGGAAACTGGTGTCAACCAGGTACAAGCTGTCAAGGAGAATGGACAGTATGTATTACAAAAGGCAACAACATTTTTTTACTTGTTTAGCACATCAAAAAAATGGTTGAACTAAGGATATGATTGACATCTGTGAACATATCAGGAATAATCATGAGAAGAAGGACAAAACTATTGAAGCAAAAAGGACAATTTGGCGGAAAATACCCAGAGAGATATAGACAAGGGTTAATATTGTAACTCCCTAGAAACTGGATATTTTTTTTAGTCATCACAGTGTCATGTTCTGCAATTAGTACCAGGACTGGGTCCCATGGTGGTTCCTCTTACAAGGCTTGTACATCATTGTCTAGAATAGGCTCCTCTTGGAAGAAAAAGCAAAAATACGCAGAGCATAAACAAACAAGCTCTGTCTGCTCATGAGTGTTCAGACCAGGGTGCCAGGCTAGACCCAGTCCCAAGGGTTGTCCCTTCCCTGTGGGTGCCTGGGGCTGAGCACCAGCAGCTTCAGCCCAGAGGTGCCCCATGCCATGCTGATGGATGCTTCTGCTTGACATGAGGGTGTGCCTGAAGTGCTCTGTCCAAACTGTTTCATTTACGGGAATCTAGGTTATATTGGTATATTTTGCAAGCTGTTTATAGCCTTCCATGGAAAAATCCTAACCTTGCCACATTTCTTTTCAATGCAAAGTTCTCTTTGATGTTCAGATTCATAAATACCAATATAACATTTATAATTGTGCATGTTATCGTTGTAAAATAATAAAATGTGATTTCAAAAAGAGAAAATAAAATTATATAATTAATAGCAACAAATTATCACTATAAATGTCCCTTATCACCTTTATTGGCTTTTTTGGAGCCCTGTTGTTTGTCCCTGCACCATTTTGAAAACGGCCAGAGGAGGTTCAGTGACCGTGGCCCTGTGCTGCTCTGCACAGCCCTTGCTGCAGGAGGCTGCCAGCATCACTGATAAACCTTCTGCTGCAAATGACACAGACCTTCAGCAGGTCATTTAAATTCAGTCAATTTTACACAGAGGAGAATCTCCCTGTGTTTGTATAAACACCAAACCCCCAGGTTCTCCTCCAGCATGCAATTTTATTTATAGCACATCCAAACCCAGTCAATAAAATAGAGTTCAGGATTTCATTTTATTGGAACAGCTAAAATGTAGGAAATATTTAGTTCATTTATAGACTTGAAGTTGCAGACACAGGTGCTGAGCCCTGTCATTCTTTTCTCTTCCTTGGTGAATAATGATGGACAAGCAGAGGGGTCATGAAGACATTTTAATCATGGACTTTTTTAGCACCTGGTATTCAAAAGTAGTATTTTGTTCATTTTTTTTCTTTATTTGTGTTTCAAATACATCCTTTATGAAACAAACCACAAAAGAGTCAATGGTTCATCCTTCTTCTCTCCTAGGTGTTAATGTAAAGCTGAAACACTTGGGATGTACATTTCAGTTCGAACTAGCTATGCATTTTTTGTCAAGATACTATATGTTAAGAACATAAACAAATGTGCATAGAGAATGGTTGCAATATTTCAATACCGGTTTCTTTTTGCGATTTAAAAAATGCAAGTCCAAAACATTTCCATCAGGAAATTTGAATGAGAGTGTATTGGAAGTATGAAAAATGTGCATTTTCTAAAAAATGCATCATAGATAAAATTGCAGTATTTCAAGTAAATCATCATGTGAACTAACATTCTTCAGTTCCTTCAAAATTATTAATGAAAAAAATCCAGAGTAAAATCATTCTTAAAATTGTTCTTCCCAAAACTAGCTGGACATGACATTCCTTTCCCCACCAACTTGTCTTTTATGAACAGTGGCAAAAGATCAGGATCCCAGTGTCATCGCTCTCACTTGCTCTTTGGTGTGGATCTTCAGAAATTAGTGCAGTGTCATTAACATCAGATGAGAGCAAAGTAGCTGTAAACCAGACTCCCACTGCAAAGACCCCTGGGGTTTTTCAGCAGCTCTTCTGCTAACATTGTCATGCTTTGTCTCTGCAGAGCAATTCCTTATAAAGACAGTTCTGAGGATGAACCGGCCAGTGTTAGTCTGGATCGATTTATATTTCCTCTCAAGGAACTAGTAGCTGAAATACAAATTCTAGCTGAATAAAACATGAAAAAAAAATCTTTAAAACTGTGTCACTGAAGCATAGAAACCTCTTTTCTTTCTGAATTACACTGGCAAAGTAATGAGAACTGTGAGCTGGCTCCCAGTTTGCCCATGAACTATGCGCTGGCTCCCAGTTTGCCCACGCACAGTCTCATCATGCGGGCAATCCCTGCACTCCTGGAGTGGAGGTACAACCCCCCCCCTGGCAAGCAGCACATTACCCATCGCTCGCCAAGACGTAGAGCGGGGCAGTAGAGGACATGGGTCAGCAGCTTTCTGACTGCTTGGATCTATTCACTAAACTCCTTTCACACACAACTAACCACTGCTCCTGATTCACAGCAGGGGCAGGAGGACTCTGAAAGGTCGGTCACCCAACAGCCCTGCAACCAGTCGTGTGCATGTGCAGGGGATGTCAGTCGATGCGAGCAGCCCAGCTGCAACCTGATGACTGTGTTTCATCTTCATACAGGGTTCACAAGAAGAAAATGGTATGGACTGACAGGGGTGAGAGCACTGCACATTCAGTATTTCTCATCCGCTGATGTATGGACCCCAGTGTGTGCTGCATGGAGTACGCAACAGGGCTGTGAACGCGAGAACCCTAAAGCCAGAAGAGGTGTCTCAGTGAGCAATTGCTGCAGTGTGCATCGATTAAAAACAAAAATCCAGATGGAAAACAAGCAAAAAACCCAAGAATGGAAATGCTCTTGGATTCTGGTGCAGGCTGTGGTAATTTAGGACCCTTTCAGAGAGAGGGCTCCCTGTCTCGGAGGTTATTAAATTGACACCCTGCTGCTGAGCAATATAGGAAATGCCCCAAGCAGAACAAACTCGTAGACTGAAAAAGAAGCAGAAAGACTCACAGGAATGAATTTAAGCTTGTTTCAGACCAGGAGTCTGTGTAGACCATAATGACTACCAGCAACGGATGCAGGCAGAATAAGACTAACAGTTGGGTAGGACACAACCTTTCCATGCGTGCTCTCAAAGATCAATGTGGAGCAGGTCAAGAAGGTGGAAGGGCGTTTCTTCTCCTGCATCCTCAGCTCTGGAAGATGGCTGAGGGTTGGTGCCCTTTGAGACCAAGCCTGGCATGGGGGATGCCCAGGGGGGATCGCTGGCAGCGGGGCACACTCTGCAAACACCTCCAAAATGTGGCAGCTTGGAAGTGCGCGGTCCAGAGTAATCCTGTGTGCTCGCAGATCCGCCAAAGGGAGCGTACTGCTTAGTAAAACCTGAAGGCAGGCACCATGCAGTGTACACAAGGATACAGAAATAAAGGCAACAGCACTGAAATAAATGGCAGACTCAATTGCTCTACTTTATTAGACGCTGACAAGCGAACATAAATCCCTATCTGCAAAAATCGGTTATGTGCATTTGGACAACTGAATAAGGAGGACTGAAATATTGTTCTATTTACTTTCAAGGCACAGAACCAAGACACTCTTTGTTACCTCATAAAATGCAGCATAGTGAAGTTAATACCTTTTTGCCAGCAGCTTTTTGCTCTCTCTTGCCAGAGACAGCCTCCGTTTCCGAGACTGCACCATCAATCCAGAAACCATAAGGACTTAAGTTTTTATGTATACACTTACTTGATCCAAGGCTGAAATAAATGCATATTATCTATCTCATGCACCGGGCTGTCTTGCAGCAGAAGTTGGCTAATACCAGCACAACAAGGGTGCAAAGGTCACTTCAAACCACACTGATCTGCTCTGCTGACTTTGCTTTTGCCACAAAACTGCAGGATCCGCTGCAGGAAGGCAGAGGTGCTGGGGTGCTGGACACCCCTCCAGGGTCAGGGGCACGGGGCAGAGGAGGCTTGGTCCACAGGGGCTCAGGTGGGGAAAGGTTCACCCATATTTTGCCCTCACAGCATTGCTGGTGCTTCCACCTTCATTTTGTCACAAAGAGGCAAGTGGCAGAGGTTATAGTGGTGTATACTGTGGATTTGGTCCCTGCCCATCTTCATTTTTCAACCCAGGAACAGTTAGTTTTGGGAAGCCCTTGGGAAAGATTCAGACTGCAAGATAAACAATAGAGTCACATAAACAGTCCCACTTGGGAGCCAACACCGAGGAGCACTCATGTAACTCATAATCAATGATTTATTCAGCATAACTGATTTATTTTACTCTGCTTCTTTGATAGCCAAAAGCGAAACTTTCTGTCTTCAGAGGTTCTCAATTCAGTGGCTTTTTTTTTTTTTAAATACAAATAATCCAAAAGGGTTGCTTGCTCACAGCAGACAGGACAAGTCAGATAACACTAGCTTTATTCCACAGTGGGGCAAGCAATCAAAGATGCCAAAATTTGCTTTCAAAGCATTTCATGCAAGGCGATGTTCACTCAGATTTTCTTGGTATGCAAACATTAAACAGTAGGCACTTGGCAAATTAAAATATTTATGAAGTTCCAACTCTGAAATGGAAAACGAGTATGCCTTTTTGATGTACCTTTAGGAAAAAAAAACTCAAACTGAACCAGACGTTTCACCATTATGAGCTACATGAAGAATTGAGCCTCTGCTACTAGATCTGACCCTTTCATTTGGGCACAACAGTAATTCTTACACTGAAATTTTGTAAAACTTCACTCATCAGTTTTCATTGATTCTTGTAGGCATGAAGCATAGCCAGTACTTCCCAAATCCCCAAATTGCTATCTCATTAGCAGCTCAGCGTGTTGTATCTTGTGCATACTAAATGAAAGCGGTATGTCTATGTATCACACTTCCTTTCCATAGAAACATTAAAAGCACAGTTATTTTTGAGATTGCTTTTCTCCATTATTGTCTGTCCCCTCTTGCTACAGTTGCCGGGTGATTAAAGAATGCTCATACACTAAATTTTCCCCTTCAGCTGAGTTCCAGCAGTGTCGGATCTTCAAGCACAACTGACGAAGGGAGAGAGACTGCCGAAGGTGGCAAAGACAGTCTAATAGAAAAAACAAAATAAATGTAATGTTCTTAATTAAAATAATACCCTTGAGATGAAGTCCAGGACCACCACAGTAATTAAATACTTAGGCCAGGTTTTCAAGACTTTGGAGCTGTGCAAGGGCTCAGGGACCAGCTAGCAGCGTTTCTGATATGTGCCTCCTCATGAGAGGTGAGCCCGGCTCAGGTGGAGGGAAGTGGAGTCAACTCACTTCACCAGCGTCAAGATTTTTAAAGCCTAAAAACCTAGAAGTCTCCTCATTTCTTTAGGGACCTGCATACTGCTGAAGACACGTTATGCTTCTAGTCTCAATACTACAAATACTCACATATATGACTCATAGGTTGCAAAAGACCTTTAATATCATCCAGTCCAACCATCAACCATGCCCACTAAAACATGTCCTGAAGTGCCCTGTCTACATACTTTTTGAATACCTCCAGGGATGATGACTCAACCTCTTCCCTGGGCAGCCTGTTCCAATGCCTGACAACCCTTTCAGTAAAGAAATTTTTCCTTACATCCAATCTAAATATCTGCAGGATTACAGCCTGGTGCAGCACTTTGCATCCACACCGGCTTTTTCCACTGGCAGGAAAGATTTCCCTATTTGTAGGTTGGACTGGGAAAGGACTTCATCTAATGTATCTAGGTCGCCTGTCTAGATGAGTACAGACCACATCAGTATTTGCCTTTTTCCTCTTCCCTAAGACAAGATGCTACTTTGCTGTTGATATCATCATCATGCCTTGTTTAGGATCTTCTTTCTCACGTCCTTGGAGGAGGAGATATTGGGAGACTTCAGCTACGGAGGCCTCTATCCCTCAGCTCCATAGGCTGAGGCAAGCCTTTGTTGGCGTGAAGGAGAGGACAGGTATTTGAACAGCAGTTTGGAAGCAGAAGCAGCTTTAAGTAGATGAAACTGTGTGGAATGGCCTGGGGTCAGGGTCATGAACCCGAGGTCCATAGGTCTGTTTTGGTCCGGAACATCCTGACTCACTCTGCCAAAAGATGCCTCTGGTGTTGGGTGTCCTTCAGCAGGAAGCCTGAGTCTTGTCATCCACGGGTTGTTTAGTTTTAGCTCTGAGTTTGCCTGAATAACAGTACAAAGTCAGGTTTTGCCCTGCTACTAAAAACTCTGTTTATGGGTGTAGGGGGACATTATAAGAGGGAACAGCTCCAGTCCACCTGAATGATTTGCATGTGGTGGACCCAGTTCTGGACTCTGTGGATGGTGACTACTTGACCTTGACACATATTTTATGTCATTCATTTTAGATTATGTTCCATTGTTGTGGTGGGTTGACCCTGTCTGGACTCCAGGTGCCCACCAAAGCCACTCTATCATTGACCCCGTCAGCTGGACAGGGGAGAGAAAATATGATGAAAGGCTTGTGGGTCAAGATAAGGACAGGGAGAGATTGTTCACTAATTACAATCACAGGCAAAACAGACTTGACTTGGGGAAAATGAATTTAATTTATTACCAATCAAATCAGAGTAGGGTAATGAGAAATAAAACCAAATCTTAAAACACCTTCCCCCCACCCCTCCCTCCTTCCCGGCTCAACTCCTTTCCCAATTTTCTTCACATCCTTCCCCCAAGCAGCACAGGGGGACGGGGGATTGGGGTGTTGTGGTCAGTTCATCACACATTGTCTCTGC